>PVIU01006679.1:0-36274 GCA_004026605.1 Ondatra zibethicus
TGTGCGTATAGACATCTCTACAGGGTGAAAGAAAAGGCACACATTACAGAGACACACACAGGCTCTAAGACAAGGCTAGACCAATCCCGTTAACTCGGATCCTCCGAACCCATCTACAACAGGTTTCGGTGGCCGGACTGGCCCCCCAAAACCCTCCTCAGGCCGCCCAGGCCGCCTTCTCCACTTCCCTCCTTCCCTCAGCTTTCCCCTGGGACACTTGAAGCCCGATCGAGAGGAGGAGGAAGCGCCAGACCCCAAGGGGGGCGGCGGAGTCGCGCTCCCGGGGACCCGACACCTGCGGGGCGCCGCACCTGAAGGGGACTAGCGGGGGGCCTTCCCCGGCTCGGCCGAGCACACCCCCTCGGCAGCCCGCGCAGCGCGGCGGCCCGAACTCCGTACCTGCGAGGCCCGCGAGCTACAGGCGCGCGCGACGCCTCCTCATCGCAGAGGCTCCGGCTCCCCCTCCGCCTCCCGCTGCCGCCCCCGTCGCCGCCGCCGCCGCCGCCGATGGAGGCCAGGACACGACGAGCTCAGGACTCCACCGCCATGTCCGCCGCGCCGCGAACTGCATTGTGGGGGGGAAGGGACGGGAAGGGGGAGGAGGAGGGAGCGAGAGAAAGAGGAGGACCCGCTGAGGGGAGGGGGCCGAGGGAGAGTGGCGCCGGGAAGAGGGGGAGGGGAGCCGGAGGCGCTCGGCGGACCGGGGTCCCCGCGGGGATGGGAGGAGGAGATGGGCTCGGCAGCCCGGGAGCTGAGCCTCCCGGGGCTGGGTTCAGGGGCGCCCTCGCCTTCAGTTCTGGGGATCCCCCCCGCGGCACCCGTCAAACCTCGGCGGGGGAGGGGGAGGCCGGGAGGAGGGGCTACGCTCGGGGGCTCGTGGCGGTCGCCCGGAAACAATGGGGGGGGGGATCGAGGTGGGAGGACGGCGCGCACACACCCGCGCTGAGGAGAAGAGCGAGCTAGCGAGCGGGCGAGCGCGGGCTCTCGGTGGCGGCCGAGCTGGGGGCGGACCCCGGAGGAGGGACAGGGTCGGAGCGGCCTGCCGGGAGAGGGTCTCGTGGTCCGGCACCCCGACGCCGGGGAGCGGCGCGAGGACGCCGGCGGGCCCGGGGTCGCGTGCACCGTCGCGCCGCTCACGTCAGGCTCCCGGGCTGCGGGCGGCTCTGCTGAGGCCCCCGGGCGGGAAAAGGGACTGGTCTCCTAGCAGTTCCCCGGGCGGGAGGAGGGGGGGGAGGACGGGACGGACTGTGCAGGCTCGGGCTTGTCACTGCTCGACTGCCCATGCCTTTTGAAGCCTTTGCAGTCATCCCTGGCTTCTGTGCACCGTCAGGGAGCTGGCGAGAGAAAGCCCCCCCCTTCACCCTTGCCACCAGCCCTGCTTTGCGTCACCTCAGGAATAACAAAGCCGAGAGATCTTGAGAAACATTTCGAAAACCACGTCTTTAGTTTTAGGTGGGCATAGAAACAACTACCGCGAACGGCTTCCCCCTTCCTTTTTTTTTCTAATGTGTTAGGATCCTGTCATTTAAATTTATACTTATGAAAGACTTGAGAAGGCTTTGTTTGTTTATTTTAATGGCCCCAAGCCTCGAGATTATTTGACCAAGCTCCTGCTTCACTCAGAGAGGGACAAATCACAAAACGGCAACCCTTGAGTTGGATATTTACTAGGCAGAAAATGTGTACGACACCCTGAAACGTGGGGGTTTATAAAGGGAAGCAGCTAAATTTTAAGTGTTTACAAGAGAATGACAAAATTTTCTAATGACTGAGGCCAGAACAGCTCAGCGGCTACAGAGAGGCGATTGTCTCTGCACAGTTCACCAACTTCCCACTACATCCCAGAACTGAATACCTCTTACTTGATTTGTCCATCTGATCCCAAAAGCTAATGAGCTTAGTGAGAAGAGACCAAGCATTGCCAGCTTAGTGCTAGGCATTGAACTAGGGGCTTCATACACCTAACCTTACCTAGTCTTCAGGCTGATCTGTCACGATAGCTGCTATTGCTTCCGTTTGCAGATGAGAAAAATACGCTCTGAAGTGTACTTTCCCATCTGTGACTCTTCCAGACCCACAAGCATTGAATAGAAAATACTGGATTTCAAGTCAGCCCCTCCAGGTTTGGGCAGTTACCAACTGGATGACTTCAGATTAATAAAAATCCAGATTTTTCTCACCTGAAAGCTTTTTAAATGCGTCCGCGCTTCAGAGAGATAAGGAAAGGAACAGAAGAGGAAACAGACGTGGAAACCTAGTATTAGGTGTGGCGGCTTGTGTCTGTAATCTCAGTACCCTGGAAACTTGTATCTGGAGGATCGCCTGTTCAAAGCGCCAGGCCCCGGGCGGTAGTGGCGCTCGCCTTTAATCCCAGCACTCGGGAGGCAGAGGCAGGCGGATCTCTGTGAGTTCGAGACCAGCGTGGTCTACAGAGCTAGTTCCAGGACAGGCTCCAAAGCCACAGAAAAACCCTGCCTCGGAAAAGAAAAAAAAAAAAAAGCGCCAGTCGGTGGTGGCATACACCTTTAATCCCAGTACTCGGGAGGCAGAGGCAGGTGGATCTCTGTGCTGGTCTACACAGCGAGTTCCGGGATAGCTAAGGCTGTTACATCGAGAACAAAAAAAAACCAAACCTTACCTGTGTAATGGAGAGCATGCTTTTAATCCCAGGAGGGATAAAGAGGCAGGGATGGGTGGATCTTTGAGTTTGAGGCCAGTCTGGGAGGGAGTTCCATACCAGTGAAATACTTGAGATCTTGTCTCGAAAAAAAAGAGGTGGAGATTGGGCATATAGCAGCTCAATATAAGAGTGCCTGCTTAGAATGCAAAGGGCTCTTGAGTTTGATCATCTATACCAGAAAAAAAAATGAAAACTTAAATCTGATAGACACATTTAAAACAATTACCAACATGCTCCTCACTAATATTAATGTCCTTGGACCAAATTCAATTGAAAAAAGATTTCCTGATTACTTAGTGTAAACAAAACAGTTCAGTACCTAGACAAACCACCCAGACTGCTGCTCAGAAAGCTCACGGTCCAGCAAGGAAGGTAGTGTTATCAACCTATAGTCAACAGATCGTATGAACAAAGGGTTGGGCAAAACCAGAGGAGAATGTGATAAATTCCACACAAGTGAGGCGTCAATGGAAAAGGTCAATCTTCAGGGATTACCTGTTTTGTGCCTAATACATGTTGATGACTCAGAAGACAGCATTTAGTCTAGAGTAAGATATTGAGTCTAAAATAAAGCCACAGCTAGATGGGAGAGTGCCATGCCTTTGCCCTTGTGCCTCCAGATAACACTCTTTCCCTATTTCTCAAGACCCAGCCTAGCTCTTAGTTGTAGTATGAGACAGGATTTCTGATAACCCAAGATGGCCTCCAGCTACTCATATAGCTGAGGATAACCTTGAACTCCTGATTCTCCTCCTAAACTTTAGGATTACAGGCGTGTGCCACAATAATCCTTTACCCTGGTAACTTCCTGCATGTGGACACACCAAGCACTCCACTGGATGCTCTCCAATCTCCAAATCCCAAGAATGTTACCCGTCTGATACCAATGGATTGTAATCTTAGACACACATACTTCTATTTGTATTGCAGTACCTACATGCTTATTGCGTTGAACATTTTGGCAACCATACTCCTGTTTACCATTACAACTAAATAGTTCAGGTACTTCAGCAAGACGAATGAGGAAACATAGGGTTTAATTAATGCCCAAGTTCATAAATAAATTGCAGACACAACTAGAATGCCAGTTTTGTGTTCTTTCCTTTGAACTACAGATTACTAGGAAAATGACAAATCTCCAGCTGCTCCACGAAAACACTCAAGAGACTCTCTCTGCAATACTTTCAAGAACAGTCCCACGGTTGTGGTTAAGGTTTTAAATGTAGACTTCCAATCTAGATTCTCCAGGAGCTCCAGCCATTTCATCCTAACAGGTGAACATTATTTGCAGCAAAAGTCCTATCTACCAAATTAAAAATACAATTGCCTAATGGATCAATACTTGTGTATGTTCTCCTCTTAGATAATAGAACTATATGATTCAGCTTCTCTTACTAAAGTGACATAGCAGAAGTACCTTAGTTATGAAGAAAAGAAGTTTAGGGCTTGAAGTGCAGTTCAGTATCAGACTCCTTGCCTAGTATGCTCAAAATCCCCATGTCTGCTCCCTATATCTGAGGAAGGAGGAGGTTATTTAGCCCACAATTTTGAGGTTCTAAGTTCAAGATCTGATGATGGTTTGGGCCTTTGATGAGGATGGGAAATGGTATCACTTCATAGCACAAAACTATATAAGAGAACAAGTTGTCATATCTTCAACCAGGAATGGGGCTAGGCTCAGGGATTTATCAGAGCCCCCTCAGGAAAACTACTTCCTTTAATCCGAATAATCTTTCATTAGACCCAACCTCCTTTTCAAATTAATTTATTGGGGGTGACAGGGCAGGAAATGCATAAGCACATAGGCAGACCTATGTGCATGCATACATCCATACATACATATACTTACGTAGGCCAGAGAAGGACACTGGGGGGTCTCCCTCCATCTCTTCATCTTTTTTTTTTTTATAAGATTTATTTATTTATTATTTATACAGTATTCTGCCTACCTATATCCTATAGACCAGGAGAGGGCACCAGATCTTATTACAGATGGTTGTGAGCCACCATGTGGTTGCTGGGAATTGAACTCAGGACCTCTGGAAGAACAGTCAGTGCTCTTAACCTCTGAGCCACCCCTCCAGCCCCTTTTTGTTTTTTGTTTTTTTTTTTTTTTCTTTTTTGAGAAAAGATCTCTCATTGAACCAGGCTGGCCAGTGAGCTTCTGGGATTTATCTGATTTATGGTCACATGAGACCATGTCTGACTTTCAAATGTCTATTGGTGATTTGAACTCCATGCCCTTGCTTTCACGCTTACTTGCTGAGCTCTCTCTCCAGCCTACCCACTTCTCTCCAAAGGTTTCATCTGGTGTCATATTGCTTCACTAGGAGCCAACCTTCTATTTGTGGACCACTAAGGGACAACCAAATCCTGACCAGAGTGAAAACTTACCAAAAAATAAAAGAAAAACTATTGAATTAAAGGCAATTTGGTGAGTAAATAAAAATCAAAGCAAGAAAGATAAACTTAAGAGATAAGTCTGACTAAACTGGGGCTGGAGAGATGGCTCAGAGGTTAAGAGAACTGACTGCTGTGCTGGAGGTCCTGAGTTCAATTCCCAGCAACCATATGATACCCATTATAATGAGATCTGATGCCCAGAACATTTATGTACATAATAAATAAATTTAAAAAAAAAGTCTGTCTAAACTAAGTAGATTTGCTAGTTCATCATAAAGACCTGTGCATGTAGTGGGAGGAGAGGACCAATTCTATAAGTCATCCTCTGACCTTCACATATGCACCATGGCACTCATATGTCACCCTCCCATATACATACACACACATACACTCGTGCCAAAAAAAAACCAAAAAACAAAAAAACCTTGTCAGGCCGTTAGTTGTAGTGATACTTTCTTTGTAATCTAACAAACAAAGCTTGCCTGAAGATCAGAGTGCAGAGCTAAACCACTGGTTAGCCATAGAAGCCAGGCAGTGGTGGCGTGCGCCTTTAATCCCAGCCTTCAGGAGGCAGAGGCAGGCAGATCTTTGTGAGTTCAATGCCAGTCTGGTCTACAAAGCTAGTTCCAAAACAGACTCCAAAGCTACAGAGAAACCCTAATCTTGTAAGAATGCATCACATTTATGAAGTGGTCCTTACCATGTCTTCTACTTTATCATCCCATCACACTATCCTGAAGCATAAGAAGTACACACACAAACACACATGTTCGCACGCTCGCATGCGTGCCCATATACAAAACACACACACACAAACTCACATGGAAGGGAAGATGATCTTAGTTAAAAAAGACTTTAGTATTCACAGATGTATCAAGAACCCATATACATAGCAGGAGATGATTCTCTGAAACTAATCTAGGACCATATCATAAGGGCTGCAATTAAAATAATTTTCATTAGGGGCCTTGAGAGACAACTCAGCAGTCAAGAGCACATGTTGTTCCACAGGACCTGAATTTGATTCCCAGCACTCACATGGTGGCTCACAATCACTCCAGTACCAAGAGATCCAATATCCTTTCCTGATCTCTGAGGGCACTAAGCACACATCTGCTACAAACACTCACACATAAAATAAGATGAATAAATTCTAAAAACATTTTGTCTTTGATTTTTGGCTTTTTGAAACGGGTCTCACTATGTAGACGAGGTTGGTCTCAAACTCACAAGAGAGTCACTGCCTTTGCCTCTCCAGTGAAGGGATTAAAGGTGTGCACCACCATACACAGCCCATGAAATACAATTTTCTTTTACAAACATCCTTTAGGAACTGAACTGGCTCAGTAGTTAAGAGTGCCTGCGTACTGCTCTTCTAAAAGACCAGAGTTCACTTCCCAACACCCACCATGGTAGCTTACAATGGCCTGTGTGTAACTGTAGCTCCAGGGAAGTCTGACTCCACAGGCACCTGCATTCTTATGCACATACCCACCCTCTTACATACAAACAGATACACAATTTAAAGTCATCTTTACAAAATTTTAGCCAGGCAGTAGTGGCACATGCCTTTAATGCCAGCGTTTGAGAGGCAAAGGGAGGTTGATCTCTGAGTTCAAAGCCACCCTGGTCTCCAGAGAGAGCTCCAGGCTCCAGGACAGCTAGGGCTACACAGAGAAACTCTGTTTCAACCCCCCCCCCACCCAGAAAAAAGAACCTTTATTTTATCCTAAATTTATAGGACAGTTTTGAAAAATCTATAAGCCTGAGAGATAAACCCGTTGTACGCAAAGCTTACAGGTGCCTGGGAGTCAATTGCAGGTCTTAAATCCCAGCACTCAGGAAGCAGAGGCAGATGGATCTCTATGACTTTGAAGCCAATCAGATCTACATAGAGAATCCAGGCCAGCCAAGGATACATAGTGAGACACTGTTTCAAAAACAAAACAATAACAACTAACAGATAGTCATTAAACTTCAATTTGAATGTTTGTATATTTAACAGAGATCACATTCCTTCCTAAACCTACATATTCTAGATGACAGAAATTCTTCCTACATTCTGCTGAAGTCTTTCTAACTTCCTTCCTTCTTTCCTCCCTCCCTCCTTCCCTCCCTCCCTCCCTTCCTTCTTCCCTCCCTCCCTTTATATCTTTTAATGAGGAGTATTGGGGAGCCAAAGCTGAACTTCAACTTGCTAGCTGAGGATGAACTTGAACTTCTAATTCTTCTGCTTTGTGACCTTCAGAGTGTTGGAATCACCCCAGTTTCATTCAGTACTGAGGAATCAAACCCAGGGCTTCATTGTACTGGCATGCTTTGAGCTACTTCTCCATCCCAGAAATCTCCCTTTTAGTTTATTTGCTAGTAATTCTGGCTTCAAAAATAACATCCCTCTTCTTTTTTCTGATATGTAAAAATGGGGATAGATTTGATAAACTAAGGCAGGAAGAGGCTCCAAAATTCTAAACTTCTGATATGAACTCTTCTTAAGTCAGCTAGGTTACCTCCCTTTAAGTCAATTTTTTTTTCTCCTCTGTCCTTTAAAACAAAATGAGATCCAATTTCATTCTACCAGTCTCCCTGCAACCAATTCTAATGTGTTAGGACAATATGTACTCTGATTCATCTTTGTGTCCTATAAAATGTCATGCCCTGTATCCAGAAATAAATCCTTGCATACATGGTCAAATGATTTCAACAAGGATGCTGAGATATACAACAAGAGTTGGGTTTTTTTGTTTTTGTTTTTGTTTGGGTTTTGTTTGTTTGGTTTTTTTTTTTTTTTTTTTTAGTAAATAATGCTGGAGAAACTGGATCCCCCACATGCAAAGAATGAAGTTAGACCTTGACCTTAGACCACATACAAAAGCCTACTCAAAATGGATCCATGACCTAAAATGTAGGCTGTAGGACCTAAAACGATAAAACTCTTAGAAGAAAACATAGTGGAGGAGCTTTATGGCATTATTTGGGGCAGGGATCTCTAGAATATGACACCAAAGGAGAAATTAAACCACAAGAAAATTGTAAAATTTTGTTTCTTTTTCATTTTGTTTTGAGATAGGGTTTCTCTGTGTAGCTTTGCTGTCCTGGAATTAGCTCTATAGACCAGGCTGGCTTCAAACTCACAGAAAACCACCTGCCTCTTTCTCCTGAGTGCTGAGATTAAAGATGTGCAGCACCACCTTCCCAATCCTTCTCTCCTTCTTTCTTTTTCTCTTTCTTTTTTTTCCTTCCTTCCTTCCTTCTTTCTCTTTTTTCTCCCCCCCAAGACAGGGTTTCTCTGTGTAACAGTCCTGGCTGTCCTGGAACTCACTCTGTAGACCAGACTGACCTCGAACTCACTGAAATCCACCTGCCTCTACCTCCTGAGTGCTGGGAATCCTTTTTTTCTTGATCACAATCAATTTAATTTTTTCCCCTTATTTTTAAGCTCTGTGTGCGCATGTATAGGTGACTGCATACAAGTGAAGGTCAAAGGACCACTTTTGGGAGTCAGTTCTTCCCTTCTACTGTGTGAATTCTGGGAATGAAACTCGAGTTGTCAGGCTTAGCAGTAATCTCTTTTGCCTGTGGAGCCATCTCCGTGACCTAGAAACTTTACTTTTGCAAAGACACTATCAACAGAGTACAAAGGTAACACAAAGAAAAGAAAATATTTACGAATTGCGTACCTGGTAAGGAGCAAATAGCTGCAATATACAGAAGACTCCTAAAACTCAAGAAGAGGGAAACAATGTAATTCAAAGAACATGTAGGAGGATTTGAAGGGTTTGGATACAAAGAAAATACTCAAATGGCCAATAAGCACAAGAAAAGACACTGAAGTGCAAGTCAAAACTGCAGCAAGATACTATTTCATTATTTAATCTAGTATTAAAGAAAAAACAAAAATAAAATCAGTAGTCATGTCCCACAGTTGTAAACAAATGTAAACACTCAATGAGTTATACACTTAAGTCTTGAGCTTTTATTCTGTAATTTAAAAATGGCAAATAGTCTGGTTTAACATGGGGTAAAGAAGAAAGAAAAAGGTTAGGCAGATGTATGATTAAATCTTGATCACCAACTTGATGGGATTTAGAATCTCCTGGGAACGAACCCCTTTGTCACTGAGGAGTTTCCAAAGAGATGAAGTGGTAGTGGGTAGACCCACTTGAATGTGCAGCACTGCTCTGTGGTCTAGGGTCCAGAATGAATGCTAAGGGAAAAACATGAGTACCAGCATTGACGTGTCTCTGCTTCTTGTCTGAGAACACAATGTGACTGACCTCACCCTCCTGCCAGCATGCCTCCTGCAATAGTATGTAATGCTGTGAGCTAAAGTAACTAGGAGCTAAAAATAAACCCTTCCTCTCTCTTTTTAAGATTTATTATTTTTTGTTTTATGCACATTTGTATTTGGCCTGCATGTATGTCTGTGGAGGTGCCAGATCCCCTGGAATTGAAGACATAGACAGTTGTGAGCTGCCATGGGGTACTGGGAACTGAACTCAGGTCCTCTGGAAAAGCAGTTAGCCCTCTTAGCCAGTGAGCCTTCTCTCCAGCCCCCCAACCTCTCCTCTCTTAAGTCACTGTTACCAGGAATTTTGTCACAACAATGGAAAAGGTACTAGCATAGTGAAGTGCAGAATGGGCTTAGAAAGGGAGAGCGGCGATAGGCTGTGAAAAGCCGTGGTAAAAAGACTAGCCTTGATCCTGCAGGCAGTGTTGAGAAACATTCAAAGTTTAAGTAGGAGAAATATTTGCTCACATTTCTGCTTTGGAAGGTAAATTCTAGGGGACAGTGCAATGTCAGGTGGAGGGAAAAGGCAGAGAAGACATTTCTCCGATCTAAATAGGATCCCAGGTGTTGTGGCTGCTTGGCCGAAGAGATACTAATTCTATATTCTTTCAATATCATGAAGGAAAGGAGGATTCAGTAATTACCCATGAAAACACTTGGTGAGTGACTTTGATTCAAACAAATATTTTTATTTATATACCTAATATAACCATATCATAATTTTTTTGAGACAGGGTTTTTCTGTGTAGCCCTGGCTATCCTGGAAAACTTACTCTATAGACCAGGCTGGCCTTGAAATCATAGAGATCTGCCTGCCTATGCCTCCCAAGTGCTAGGGTTAAAGGCGTGAGCCCCTACTACCTGGCTTATAAAATTTTTTAAAATTTCTGAAGAAAAATGACATTAAACTAACCATGATCCAGTCACAGTCCTATTAATATTTTAGTATGTATTTTTTTTTTATCTTATTTTAGTCTTACTTCATCTTCAAGATGAGGCAAGGAAGTCAGTCTATGATGTTAGGAGAGTAACATGAAATAAGTCAGAGTGGAAGAGTCCTTGCCAAAAGTAATCACTATGTATGTTTTGGCAGGAACGTGGCAGAATCTAAGTAAAAGCCAAGTCAGAAACATGTCAAAAACAAGGAAGCAAGTGGAAGGTGCAGGCGAAATGATTGCAAGTGCCAGCATAGTCTGGGCTAAATCGTTCCAGACACCGTAGGGACAGCAGAGAACTAGCAGAAGTTGGGTAATACAAGATGGGAAGTCAGGATGAACTGTGAGAATCCCCAGTGGTTAAGAGCTTTCTATAATTCTGTCTTCGATAGGAAAACGAACCGAGAGTTAAACACAAACCAAGTAAATCACCACTGGATATTGCTACTTAGATTGATGGACAAGTTAATGAGTAGCAAGCTGTGTACTCTCACTTCAGAGCGGGGATCAATCTTGCTCAGCGAGTGATGTTTGGGGGGTCACAAAGTCCCCAGTAAAGAATTCTATGTATGTGCTGTTTTAGTACGTGTTGTTAGCATATGTAGTTTTTGAAGCCAATACCACATATGATTTATAGATAGTAATTTGGACGTCAAAATTTTCACACTTAGGGCAAGATGAGGGGTAGGGGAGTCCTCTCTTTGGATTGAGCAATATATAGAACCTAAGCTTCCCAGCAATTCAGTGTTCAGGTTTCTTCCTGTGATTTTGCTTAAGAGCTGGATTCTGGACAGGTAGAATTTATAGCAACATTATGTCCTAGATTTTTGAGGACAGACCCAGATTTCAAATATTTTATCCTGTTGTAAGTATAATAGGCTTACAGTTGTGTTCTCCTGTTCCTGATTTGGATAGAGAAGAAAATATGGGCTTAAAAGTGTCCTTTTCTTGGCATATATGATAATGAATACCCAGAGGAAGTCCTGGTTGAGTTTAGAGGGATAACAATACTCTACTGAGAATGTTGACTGGGATGCAAAATAGCTGTCTGTGGTGAGAGGCAGGCAAGGAGAACCCTTGTAAAATTGTGATTAGTGCGTGTGTCATTTGGTTAGAACAGAGCAGTTTAGTAAGAGACAGAAGTTTAAGGATTAAAGAGCCTGAAGATAAAGAAAGGACTGAGTGAGATAGGGATTTGGAGGATGAGTGTCAGGGAGGAAGGATGGAAAAGCCTGGTACAAAAAGAGGAGCAGACTTAGGAGGGTACATGTATAGAGAAGAGAAGGCGGGGGCTGGAGAGATGGCTCAGCGGTTAAGAGCTCTGACTGCTCTTCCAGAGGACCTGAGTTCAATTCCCAGCACCCACATGGCAGCTCACACCTGTCTGTAACTCCAGTTCCAGGGGAACCCAACACCCTCACACAGACATACGTACAGGCAAAACACCAAGAAACATAAAATAAAAATAAATTATTTTAAAAAACAAGAGAAGGCACTTAGCAGAGAGGGGAAGGGGAGAATATGGACAGAAGAGAGAATGAGCGTGGAATGGGGCAGTTGGGACAGACAGGCAGCCATGCATGGACGAGAAACACAGAAAGAAGCTTGAGGTTTCCTTAAAACTTCTCTGGAGCAGCCCTGGGGAGGGCTGGGGGAGATGAGGCTGTGGAAAGGATTGTGAAACTGGAACAAAGACAAAGCTGCACGTCCCCTTTGCTAGAGCAGTCCCCCCGTCAGGAACTCCTTAGGAAGCTGACTGTAGGCCTGGTGTGCGCTAAAGGGTGGCTTTCCGCTTCACAGCACCTTTTGCTGAATCTTTTTGCTTGTTTTGTTTTTGAGACTGGATTTCTCTGTGTAGCAGACATGACTGTCCTAGAACTCACTCTGTAAACCAGTCTGGCCTCAAACTCAGAGATCTACCTGCCTCTGCCTCCCGAGTGCTAGGATTAAAGGCGTGCACCACCACCGCCCAGCTTGCTGAATCTTTATATGGAAGAAGGACCAGTCCTTTAATTTCTTTCTATAAAGGGGGGTAGGTAGATAGATAGATAGACAGACAGACAGACAGACAGACAGACAGACAGACAGATAGATAGAAAGAAAGAAAGAAATATATAGATTTGTATATACACATATCTAAAGCTTCATTTACTTAACAAATACTGTACTTGTTTTTAAAGAATTTTTTATTATTTCTTCATTTATTTTGGTTTTTCGAGACAGGGCTTCTCTGTGTAACAGTCCTGGCTATCCTAGAACTCACTTTGTAGATGAGGTTTGCCTCAAACTCACAGAGATCCACCTGTCTCTGCCTCTCAAGTGCTGGAATGAAAGGCGTGTGCTACCACTTCCCAGCTGCACTTGTAATCTAAATCAGATCTCTGAATAAGAATGTTTTCTCTAGTAAGACTGCAAAATTGGTTTTTCAAAACAGGATTTCTCTGTGTAGCCCTGGCTGTCCTGGAACTCCTCTGTAGACCAGGTTGGCCTCAAACTCAGAAAGCTGCCTGCCTTTGCCTCCTAAGTGCTAGGATTAAAGGCGTGTGCCACTACCACCCGGCCCCCATTTTTATTCTTTATTGTCTCTTGAAATGACATTTCTCAGGGCTGGAGAGATGGCTCAGTGGTTGAGAGCACTGACTACTCTTCCAGAGGACCCGGGTTCAATTCCCAGCACCCACATGGCAGCTCACAACTGTCTGAAGATTCAGTTGCAGGGGATCTGACACCTTCACGCCAATGCACATAAAATAAAAGTTAAATAAACCATAAAAAAAAACCTCACAGTAGAGAGTGGCTCAATAAGCTTCGAATTCAGAAACAGTTCAAGAGAATTATTTAAAAGGTAGCTAAGCATTTATATATATATATAAAATGACATTTCTCTTTGTGGATTTAATATGATGCTACCTAGCTCTAGATATTTTTTATTCTTTTTGTCATGCATTTATGCCCACTTTTGTCCTTTCCTAGAGTGAAAGGAATGTTTTAAACTTTTGTTTCCAAAGAGCAAACTGAAGATTGGAGGATCCAAATTTAAGATGAACCCCCCTCAGGGGAACATAGACATCCTGAGACATCTTGTATAGTACAATAAATATTCATGCTACCCCAATCCCTTGCTGACTACAGCAACTGAAAAAGTCAGAGAGATAAAAGTATTTTGTTAGTATGTTGTGTTTAGTCTTCTATAGTATGCACAAATTGTAGAATACTTACACTCTTCTCCTGGAAGTGACTTTCATCTGATTTTGTACCCAGGTTGGGATATCTAGTTTCTGTGCCCACCCCAGATCATGAACAACTAATGGAAGTGGAGGTGGGAGATGGGGGAGACAGAAAACGCAGTGGAAAGAACACAGTTCTGGAGGTAAACCATAGGTTTGAATCCTGGTGCTGCTCTTTCCCAGCTGTAGGATTTGAATAAACTTCTTACTCTTTTTGCTTCAATTTCTTCTGCTGTTGTGGTGGTTTGACTAGGAATGGCCCTCGTAGGCCCTGTATTTGAATGCTTGGTCATTAGGAAGTGGTACTACTTGACAGGGATTAGGAGGTATGGCTTTGTTAAATAGGTATGGCCTTGTTGCAGGAAGTGTGTCACTGGGAATAGACTTTGGAGTTTCAGAAGCCCAAGCCAGGCCCAGTGGCTCTTTCTGTCCTTGCTGCCTGCCTGTCCAGATGTAGAACTCCCAGCCACTCCAGCACCACGTATGCCTGCTTGCTGCCATGATGATAATTGACTAAACCTCTGAAACTGTAAACTGGCCCCATTTAAATGTTTTCCTTTATAAGAGTTGCCATGGTCATGGTGTCTCTTTACAGCATTAGAACACAGACCAAGACATCTATAAAATGGACATTATAATAGTACCTACTTCACATAGTTGTCATAAGGATGAAATAGATTAATATCTATAAGGTATCCACAATTATAAGTACTGTATGTGTGTTGGGTGAAGAAGGCATTTTGGTAACTGTAATGACGAAATGTAGCAAAGAAGAAAACAAGGACAAAAAGCAATGAAAACAGAAGCTAGGTTGTAGCTAATGGTAGAACACTTGCCTAGCTTGTAAAAGGCACTCAGTTCAAGCCTCAGCATAAAAAAAGATAGGATCAAGAGGTTGGATGTAATGGCATATGCCTTTAATCCCAATACTTGGAAGACAGAGTCAGGTAGATCTCTGTGAGTTTGAGGCTAGCCTGATCTACATATCCAGGACTACAGAGAGACCTGTCTCAAATTAATAAATAAATAAGTAAAATGTAGATAATTATCCATACCTCTCAAATTATTTTCTTTTTTCCATTTTTTGAGACAAGATTTCTCTGTGTAACTCTGGCTGTCCTGTAACTCATTCTGTAGACCAGACTGGCCTCAGACTCACAGAGATCTGCCTGCCTCTGCCTCCTGAGTTCTGGATTTAAGGACGTGTACCACTGTCTCCCAGCTACCTCCTAAATTCTTTTTTTTTAAATATTTATTTATTTATTATGTATACAATATTCTGTCTGTGTGTATGCCTGCAGGCCAGAAGAGGGCACCAGACCCCATTACAGATGGTTGTGAGCCACCATGTGGTTGCTGGGAATTGAACTCAGGACCCCTGGAAGAGCAGGCAATGCTCTTAACCTCTGAGCCATCTCTCCAGCCCCTACCTCCTAAATTCTTATGAGAGTAAAAAGAATAGGGTTGAGGAGACTCAATAAAGTGTCTGGAATACAAGCACGAGGCTGAGGACCAGAGTTTGATCACCACAACCTACTGGAAAAAACCAGGCATGGTGGATGCTTAGAATCCCAACCCTGCGGGGCACTGAAGGAGGACTACCCTTGAGCTTCCCTGGCTAACCTAATCAGCAAGTTCCAGGTTAGCCAATAAGAGACCTTGTCTCGCCGGGCGGCGGTGGCGCACGCCTTTAACCCTAGCACTCGGGAGGCAGAGACAGACGGATGGCTTTGAGTTCGAGGTCAGCCTGGTCTACAAGAGCTAGTTCCAGGACAGGCTCCAAAACTACAGAGAAACCCTGTCTCGAAAAACCAAAAAAAAAAAAAAAAAAAAAAAAAAAAAAAAAAAAAAGAAGACAAGATGGACAGTTCCTGAAGAATGAACTCAAGGTTAGCTTCTGGCCTTCATGCACGTGCGCACAAACTAACATGTAGTCAAACAAAGAGCAAAAGGAATAGCAGTGCCTATTACAGGGGTACGCCTTTAATTCCAGCACTCAGGAGGTGGAGACAAGTGCATGTCAGTGAGTTTGAGGCCAGCCCGGTCTACACAGGCTAGTCAGCGCCTACTAGAGACCCTAGAATGTAAAGGGTACCCAAAAGTACCTTTCCATTTCCTTTTTATTTATTTATTTTTATTTTCCTTTGGTACAGAATCTTGCAGTGTTACATGTCAACCAGCCTGGCATCTAATTTGTGAGTTCAAACATACGCCCACCTCAAACACCTGAGTACTTGGGATTATCCATACACACCAACATAGCTGGCTTCTTTGCCATTTAGAAACAAACATTAGTCTGTGTATCTGACTAAGCCTGAGTAACACAGTGCTTTCCTGACCTGATGAGCCCTCCTGTGTTTTCCTTCTGCTAAACTGTTCCTCTTGCGTGTTTTAGCAGACTCAAACGCATTCACCCCTCTTAATCCTCCCTTGGTTTTCCAGAGAGAATGAGTCACTAATTCTTGAATTCTGCAGCGCTTACCAGCTACCACCTCATTTGGTTGTAATGTGTTATCATTTCTTATTTACAAGTCTCCATCACCTAAGGGCCCCCTCCATGACTAAAGCCATATCTTATTTTCACAGCATCTAGCGCAGCACTTGGCCCTCAACAAATATTCTGGTAAATAGAGGGATGATAAAGCAAGCCCTTAAAACTACCTAGTTCTAAGCAAGTGTTTTACAAATGTTAGCTTGTTTAATCCACATAAAAATCCTGTGAGGTCGAACACGGGTGGCACAGGCCTTTAATCCCAGCATTTGGGAGGCAGAGGCAGACAGGTCTCTGTGAGTTCAAGGCCAGCCTGGGCTACAAAGTGAGTTCCAGGACAGGCTCCAAAGCTAAAGAGAAACCTTGCCTCAAAAAAAAAATTATGAGTTCCTGTCATTTCTATCCTATAAATGAGGAAAAAGATGCAGTGAAATTATGTAATTTGCCTGAGGTCACTCAGCTGCTAACTGATCAAAGCCAGGATTCAACCTAAGCAGCTGGTGTTAGAGTCGAGACTCTGCAAGAGCTTACTGCTACAATGCCTCCCAGAGAACAAGAGCAATCCCAAACAAATTTGGCCCTTATTTTTTTATGTATGTATGTATTTATTTATTTATTTATTCCATTCATTCATTTTATATATGAATCACAATTTCCCCATCCCCCTCTCCTCCTGTTCCTTCACCTCACCTCTGTTCTACCTCCCCCAATTCACTCCTCCTCCTTTTCCATTCAGAAGGGTAAGGCCTCCCATGGGAGTCAACAAAGCATGGTATGTTAAGTTGAGGCAGGACCAAGATCCTCCCCCTTGCATCAAGACTTGGCAAGGCTTCCCACTATAAAGCATAGGTTCCAAAGAGCCAACTCATGAGCTAGGGACAGGCCCTGGTCCTCCTGCTAGGGGTCCCACAAACAGATCAAGTTACAGGACTGTCACCCAGATGCAGAGAGCCTAGGTCAGTCCCATGCTGACTCCCTAGCTGTCAGTTCAGAGTCACTGAACTCCCACAAGCTCAGGCCAGCTGTCTCTGTGGGTTTCTCCATCATGGTTTTGTTTCTTTTTTTGTTTGTTTTTTGGTTTTTTCGAGACATGGTTTCTCTGTGGCTTTGGAGCCTGTCTTGGAACTAACTCTGTAGACCAGGCTGGTCTCGAACTCACAGAGATCTGCCTGCCTCTGCCTCCCGAGTGCTGGGATTAAAGGCGTGCGCCACCACTGCCCGGCTCCCCATCATGGTTTTATCCACCCTTGTTCATATAGTCTCCTCCCTCTCTTCAAATGGACACCCTGAGCTCAGCCCAGAGCTTAGCTGTGGATCTCTGCATCTGCTTCCTTCAGTTACTGGAGAAGGCTCTATGATGACAGGGTAGTCATCAATCTGATTACAGGAGAAGGCCAGTTCAGGCACCGTCTCCATAAGGGTGCAATGGAGACTTAGCTAGGAGTCTTAGCTGGGGTCTTCCTTGTGGGTTCTTTGGAGTTTCCCTGGCACCAGGTTTCTCCCTAACCCCATAATGATCCCCTCTATCAAGATATCTCGTTCATTACTCTTCCCCTCCATCCTGCCCCCAACTTGACAATCCTGATTCCTCATCTTCCTATCCCCCATCCCCTTCCTTCTATCCTGCAGAAAGAAAGAGAGAGAGTAGGGTCTGGAGAGTCGGCTAGGCAGTTATGAACACTTATTGTTCTTGCAGAGGACCGGGGCTTGGTTACCAACACCCGCATGGCCACTCATTCCTGCCTGTAACTCCAGTTCCAGGAGGACCAATGCTCTCTTCTGCTTCTGAGGGCGCTCACTCATGTAGTGCCCCTACATACACATAGGCAAAGCACCTGTACAAACATCATAACATTTAAAGAAGAACAGAAGAAGAATCAGGGTTTGTTGCCCTACAGGGAAAACATTTGAAACAATACTGGTTTATGCAGAGTTCTCATCATCTTCCTTTGCCTTGGACCATTTCTGGGGACTCATTCCTTGCCATCAAAATTGCCAAGAGCATTAACATGTTACAGCTCTTGGCCCTTGGCTGCCTTATTTGACACCTATTTAGAGTCTACCAACCTGTCTTTCTAGTGGAAAAGAGACTGGTATGTGTGAGGAACCAACGAAAACACAGTTCCTATCTTCAGTGACTCCCAGTCTACTGGAAGAGTTTACTTCCTTCTTACCAGTCTCCCAGTACTGGTTTCTTAGTAGTCCTTCTATCTTGTATCTTGAATATTAGTTGAAATTCTTCTGGAAGGGAGAATATTTATTCTCTTCAATTTATATATTTATCCAGTCATTTATATCAATAAAGACTCAGCAACATTTATTCCATTTTTTGAGATATAATCCAATGTATGATTCTTTAATTTGTTGTTCAAATTGTTAGAGCTTTGGCAACTGGACACGCCCCTTTGCCTTAGCTTTCTGAGTCTCTTTTGGCATGTTCTCAGCCTGACACCATGACTATCTCCAGGCTCGCTTTATATTTTCTTTGCTTTAACCTGGAATCCATCCAAGAAGCCCTGATTGTTTTCTTTGAAGATGAGTGATCAGAAACCAAATGTGCCAGATGTGTTGGCATCACACCTTTAATCCTAGCACTTGGGAGGTAGAAGCAAGAGGTTTTCCTGTAAGTTTAAGTCCAGCCTAGCCTACATATTGAGTTACAGGCCAGCCATAAACCCTGTCTGAAAGAAGGAAGGAAGAAAGAAGGCAGGAAAAAAGGAAGGAAGGAAGGAAGGAAGGAAGGAAGGAAGGAAGGAAGGAAAGAAGGAAGGAAGGAAAGACGGCACTGAGCACTAAGTATGAACATTTCTACTGGGATATCACTGCTTCTGTGCACTTTTTTTTCTATGCACTCAGGAAACAGAGCTAGAAAATATTTGTGTCTCTTTTTGCTCATATATAAGAAGCAGTGTTATCTATCTCTGTATCTTTTTTCAAACATGGGTAGATAGGGCCAAGAGCCTGAAAACACTTGGCATACTGTCAGCAACAGAAGAGCCCTCATCCTAAGGAAGAGGGAATGGTTGGAGTTCACTGAGCCTTAGTGAGCTATTGTGGAACAAAGGAGAACAGGAAAAAAATTTAAGTTGATTGCATATGAAAGTTAGAAAATATACTATCTTTAACCACTAAATCATCTAGTGGCTAAAAATCTCCAGTGCCTTCTTCTGTATCTTCAGAATGAGAGGATAGGATATGCATTGCTTATTTGTATAAAGACAGACAAATGAAAGTGCTGCATTTAAAAAACAAACAAACACGAAGAGATGCTAATACTCTTTGTGTTTCCTAACTTTATCCTGTATGGTTTCAACTACTACTATTTTGCTTTTTAAGTATAAACTATTTATTCATTTATTTATTATTTTGCGGAGGTGTGTGTGCATGATGTATGTGTGTGAGTGTGTGGCATATGTATGTTCATATGTTTGTGTGTGTGCACATGGTGTATGTGTGAACGCATGATGAGTGCATGCATATAGTTGCACTTGTACCACAGCGAGCGTGTGGAGATTCAGAGGACAGCTTTAGGAGAGTCGGTTATTTCCTCTACCTTGTCGAGGCAGTCTTTCTGTTATCTATGCCATGCTGCACACTCCACGCTAACTGACCCGCAAGCTTCTGGGTCTTCTGGGTGGTTCTCATGTCTCTGCCTTCTGTTTCACAGTAGGAAACAGAGCTAGGAAATATTTGTGTATCTTTTGGCTCATATATGAGAAACAGAGGTATCTAGGAGTACGAATTTGTGCCATCACATCCAGCTTTTTTATGTGGGTCCAGGGTTCATCCTCGGGGCATCAGGTTTGTGTGGCAAGTGCGTGTAGCCACTGAGCCATCTCACCCGCTCCTGGTGTTTGCTTTTGAGATTTAACCATGTTGATACAGAAAATTCTGGTCTGTTCATTTTGAAAACTGTCTTAATAGTAGCGTGTTTTTGTGACTCATCCTCTGTATTATTTCTAAACACTACCAAATTTCCTGTTAGCCATTTGTAGTAATTATATGTAATAGATGGTACCCTAAAGGAAAAAGTTGATGGCCCACTTCTCACCCTAGGTGTGACTGTGACAGACACACTGCCTTTGGAAGAACACAAGAAGGTTTTGTTGCCTGGCCAACCACCCTGTGGAGCTCTTTGGGATGAAACTTGCATGTTGGGTAGCTGACTGAATGTGATGAGGTGAGCTATCACCTCTTTGCTTCCTTACTCCAGTTTTATATTTTATCACTCATCTTCTTGGTGATGGTTATCCTTTTGAATTACCATTGGGATGAATTTGTAATCTATTTTTTTCATTTTATTGTATTTTTTAATCTCCTGTTTCATTTGTCATTTGAAAAAAAGAACTGGTTTTCAGATTAAGTCTAAATTATCTGAATATAATTATTACATGTATTCATTTATTTTGTGCAAGTATGCATGTATGTGTGTGTGTGTGTGTGTGTGTGTGTGTGTGTGTATCAGTGTGCATGCATGCCATGGTGTTTGTGTGGAGATCAAGAACGATTTACCAGAGTTGGTTCTCTTCTTCCACCATGTGGGCCCCTGGAATTGAACTCAGGTCATCAGGCTTGGTGGCAAGTGCCCTCACCTGTTGAACCAACTTGCTGGCCCTAACTTGACTGAATTTAGATGTTATTCAAGAAATAATTTGGTTGAAACAGCAACCCTAGGATATACTGTAGAAATTTAGGTACTGCCGGGTGGTGGTGGCTCACGCCTTTAATCCCAGCACTTGGGAGGCAGAGACAGGCGGATCTCTGTGAGTTCAAGACTAGCCTGGTCTACAAGAGCTAGTTCCAGGACAGGCTCCAAAGCCACAGAGAAACCCTGTCTCGGAAAAAAAAAAGGGAGGGGCTGGCTTAGCGGTTAAGAGCATTGCCTGTTCTTCCAAAGGTCCTGATTTCAATTCCCAGCAACCACATGGTGCCTTACAACCATCTGTAATGAGGTCTGGTGCCCTCTTTTGGCCTACAGGCATACATGTAGACAGAATATTGTATACAGAATAAATAAATAAATAAATAAGAAAGAAAGAAAGAAATTTAGGTACTATAATTATACAGTTCTACTATAACTGTCTTATACTTTGCCATTTTGTTATTTATGCAAGAATTTAATACATAGGTCTAAATAAAAATTACTCATCATTGCCGGGCGGTGGTGGCGCACACCTTTAATCCCAGCACTCGGGAGGCAGAGGCAGGCGGATCTCTGTGAGTTTGAGGCCAGCCTGGTCTACAAGAGCTAGTTCCAAGACAGGCTCCAAAGCTACAGAGAAACCCTATCTTGAAAAACAAAAACAAAAAAATTAATAATCATCATAGTAGTTAAGGAATATAAATGCAAAAAAGCTTGAAATTAGAAAGCTAAGTTGGGCATGGTGTCAAATGCTTTTAATCCTGACACTCTGAAGGAAGAAGCAGGCCAAACCTCTACAAGTTCCAGACTTGCCAGGGCTACATAGTGAGACTCTGTCTTGAGAGGTAGGAGTTGAGGGCAGAGAAAGTCATCCTTCCTTCCTTCTTCCTTCCTTCCTTCCTTCCTTCCTTCCTTCCTTCCTCCCTCCCTCCTTCCTTCCTTCCTTCCTTCCTTCCTTTCTTTTTCAAGACAGGATTTCTCTGTATAGCCTTGGCTGTCCTAGAACTTGCTCTGTAGACCAGGCTGGCCTAGAACTCATAGAGATCTGCCTGCCTTTGCCTCCAGAGTGCTGGGACTCAAGGCATGTTTCACCACCACCAAACTTCAGATATCTTTTTGAGGATCCTATTGGCTGTTTGTCATGCTGCACTATAATTGATCTGTTCCCACACTGGAGCTCTGTGGAAATGGACACATGATATACAATAACAATCTTTCATAAAGATAGATGCCCATTAGATGTGGATGGATGGACAGACAGACAGACAGATGGATGGAGAGAAGGGCAGCATCGCTTTACATTCTGATATCAGAGCTTCACAGGAGCTGGTGAGAAGGCTCAGCAGGTAAAGACTCTTGCTGTGAAACCCTGACGACCAAAATGAAATCCCTGGAAGCAACATTTAAGGTGGAAGGAGAGAACTGACTCCATCACGTACATGTGTGCATGCATGCACACGCACACACACAAAGTCACAATGAATGAAATGAAGTATACTTTTGTAAACAGACGCCTTCATAGAGAACACAGAGGCTGAGTTGCCAGTTTATGGATAGCTAGTTGTTCACTTTACTCTTTCCCTCCACTCCTATTTGAAATGCTCAGATGCTGCCACTAAAAAGGCAGAGGACACCCAAGCAGCCAGTGTCAGTGGACTTAGCTTAGTTTCACAGCTCTGGATTCAGTCTCGCTATCCTGATTGTAGAGTGAAAATTAGAAAATTTGAATTCCCACCCTGGTGGTAGTGACATATGCCTTTAATCCCAGCACTTGGGAAGCAAAGACAGGCAGATATCTGTCTACAGGAGGCCAGCCTGGTCTATAGAGCAAATTACAGATAGCAGGGCTATACACAGAGAAACACTGTGTCAAGAAAGAAAGAAAGAAAGAAAGAAAGAAAGAAAGAAAGAAAGAAAGAAAGAAAGAAAGAAGAAAAGAAAGACAAGGAAAAGAAAAGAGAAGAAAGAAAAAAACTAAGAAAATCTGAATTCCCTTCGTTATGTGACCTTGAACACACCATCTCTCAGGTCTGAGCGTCCATCACTAGTGATACAGTAGTCGCTCTCACTGGGAAGGATTTGTTCTCTAAACTTGTGTGGAATGCTTGCCTTTAGCCTGTAGTGTCCTTCTGCTAGTCTGCTTTACTGCTGTGATAAATACCATGACCCAAAGCCACTTGGGGAGGAAAGTGTTTGTTCTGAATACAACTCTCAGGTCATGGTCCTTTACAGAGGGAAGTCAGGACAGGAGCTCAAAGCAAGAACCTGGACGCAGAAACTGAAGCCCAAGTCATGGAGGAATGCTAATCACTGGCTTACTCCTCCTGACTTGCTTAGCTTGCTTTATACAGTCCAGGAATGACACTGCCTGCAGTGTACTGGGGCCTTTCATGTCAATCAACAATCCTGAAAAGGCCCCACAGGCTTGCCTACAGAGTAATCTGATAGGAATGTTTTCTCAATTGAGATTCCCTCATCTCAGATGATTCTAACTGTATCAAGTTGGCCAACAACTAACCCAGTCCTCAATCACAGAAACATACCAAAACATAATTATCCTAGAGTCATCTCCATAATAGGGAAGAAGAGAAAAAAAACCCTAAAACTTAGGGTGGTTATTTTCTTCCACTCTCCCTCAATAACTTGAAGCATGGCTGCAGGCTCCAAGGTGGGACTGTCTCATGTATTAGGCAAGTGTTCTATCATTGAATTATACCTTGCCTTCTATAAGGTTTAAATTTTTAATGGGGGGGCATACATATGCCACTGTACGTGTGGGTTGGAGGACAAATTTGTAGAGCTGACTCCATCCTTCCATCTTTATGTCCAATTCGAATTATGCTCAATCTGAAGCACCAAACTGGTTGTAGCATTGCATACCTATAATGCTAGCACCACTGCAGAGGTAGGAACAGGAGGATCTTTGGAGTTTGGTTGCTAGCCAGTTTAACCAATCAGAAAGTTCCAGGTTCTGTGAGAGATCCTGTCTCAAAAAATAACAATAAGGTAGAGAACAAAAGAGAAGACACCTTATGGCAACCCCTTGCCTACAAAGGCAGGCACCCCCACACACACATATGTGCACACAGAAAGACATTCATGCCAACCAAACTACTGGGTCTGGTGATCTGACTTAGTGGGTGAAAGGGCTTGCTGCCAAACCTGATGTCCTGAGTTCAATCCCTGGAACCCACATGATTGGAAGAGAGAATCAAATCCTGCAAGTTTCCTCTGATCTCCAGAAATCTGCTTCTCCACACAGGGTCTTGGGGTAAGAGGGAAAGAGAGACTTAAGAGAACAAAAGACAGAGAAAAGGCACTCTCCTAAGGGATTGGTCCCCCTCCCCCATATTATGACAGTGCCGAAGGCTGACTCCATTTAATGTAGAAGTTAGCCTTCATGACAAACAGGATTTTAATTGCAAAACAAAACACAGATACCATGAGTCTTTGGCAGAGTTTTTAAAAAGTGAGTAACAGGAGTTAGAGGTGAGAAAGAAGGTGGGAGGAGCTAACAGAGTGAATCACCTCAGCACGATAGACAACAGTCAGTCAATATTGTCTGACATGAAGCTGTGTGGTTAAAAGGGAGAGCTCCAATGAGTTCCATCATCTTCTCTTGTTTTGATTGATTTGCTTCTGGTTTGTTCAATACAGTCATACTGTGCAACGCCTTCCTCCACCTCCCTAATACTGGGATCATAAGAAACACACCACCAAAACCAACCTTTATCATCTTTTTAATATTTTATTATTAATCTGTATCTTTTTTTGGCTTTTAATTAAATTCAATCATTTATTTTATTGAAAATATCTTACGGTGTGTCAGTGATGCTGTATTGTTACTTATAAATATATACAGACTATTTTCTTTTTTTTAAATATTTCTTATGGTTTATTTAACTTTATTTTATGTGCATTGGTGTGAAGGTGTCAGATCCCCTGGAACTGGATTTTCAGACAGTTGTGAGCTGCCATGTGGGTGCTGGGAATTGAACCCGGGTCCTCTGGAAGAGCAGTCAGTGCTCTTAACCGCTGAGCCATCTCTCCAGCCTAAGACTATTTTCATTATATGTCAAAGCTATTATTTTCCATGTTAGATTTAAGAGTGATGCTATCATCTTCCGTATCTATGTGTGTTTATGTACTACTTTAATCTTTATGGGCATATATCATAAATTTAGAGTACAATAAAGTTATTTACTCCAAAAACTAAGAGAGAGGGAGTTTTGTCCTGAGCAGGTCTCCCCTCATCTTGACAAACACGTTTCCTCAACAGGATGAGTACTTCCTCTCACCTAGGGCCAAGGATCTCTCGTCTAGTATCACCACCGCCACTCTAAACGATGGAAAGATTATAAATAGCCCCTCCCCAAAGTCAGTACCTAAAATGTCAGCATCTGGGATGAACTCAAGCCAGGCATAGGGGCACAGGCCTGTAATCTCTGTGTTCAGGAGGCTGAGGCAGGAGGATCAGGAGATCAGGACCAGACGGGGCTACATGAGAAATAAATAGAAAGATATGAACTTAGAGCTCTCCACTGAACCACTTCTATGTTCTTAGAAAGTTAAACTGAGGACCAGAAACTTTGGATTATTCTCTGGATAATCCCATAGAAAACAGGAAGAAACCTACAAAGAGCTTAGAATATCCCTGAAATAAAAATCTTCCCATAAGTGAAGTTAACCATCTGTAGGAAAGTGGAAGTCCATCTATGAGATCATGTCCTAGAAGTCTGGGACACTCAAACTTTAGTCAAGATGGTCAGGGACTAATCTCAAAACCAGTCCTAGAAGCTACTGCAACTCTATACGTGAGCACCCCATACTGAATGTCATCTATGGAAACAGAAGGGAGAGGGCTACCCACCATCAAGCCCAAAGGGAAAGCCACAAAGGCAATGTCCCAGAGTGAGATGACCTGGTGAACGCGGACATCTTATTTGTCAAGGTCCAGAGAGAAGCCCGCTGTTGCACACTAGAACTGCCTCAGTGGCTCTGAAAAGGAGATTCCTTTTTGGGCTTTACTATATGTAGGCCCACTTAACTGGAACGTCAGAGAGTGGTCCCAGGAATAAGAACTTCGGAAATCCTCCCAAGTGATTCTATTGAGCAATCAGGCTGAGAAATACAGAGTCCAGATTCCCTGGCAGCTCTCATTTCGATATTGGCTCGCTCGCCCTTGCTCTCACGCCAGACGGACAACCATGCCACCTTCTGATATTTGGCTTCCCATATGTCACATGCTCAGAGGAAAGGAGAAAATGTACAGATATTCCGAGGTGATTGTTCCAGTCTGCTTTGCAAATTAGAGTGGCTTTGCAGATAATACTTTCATTTAAAAAAATGAATCAATGAGCTTCTGCTTTATGTTACCAGTCATTATGCGCTGACCAATAAAAGATAGATCTTTTCCGAAGGATGCAGCCTCTGTTCATGTGCACAAAATCAAAGTTCCGTGTCTGTCAGACCTTGGACCGTGGCGGTCCCAAGCCTGGGAATGAGTCCAGGTGGCCAGCTGGTTGTCCCCAGAAACACATCCTGAGTCCCACTCTATGCCTTTTTATCTCAGCAGCCTGATTGCAAGCTCCCTAAAAATGCCCTGCCCCCTCCACCCTCATTCTCGCTCTCTCATTCTTGATCTCTTTCCCCACTCACTCTCTTGTCCTTGCTCTCATGTTGGCGATTTTGAAAGCAGGTGCCTGGGATGGAGGAGTTGGGTAGCTAACACTCCTTTCTCCTTTAGTCTCAGCTGTTGTCTTTACAGAAGACTTCCCCTGATTTCCCTAATACCTCTTACATACCACCACGAAGGCTAGGAAGTTCCCCTTCTCCATAATCGCGCTGCTCCCTTCGCTCTCCTCCGCCACGGTCCTTGTCGCAGTCCACTCAGGTTGCCCACTTACTCATCTCTCTCCAAGCACCCCAGACCAGAAAGTAGTGGAGGCTGATGCTGTTTGTGTCCTGGTTATCTTCATACTTGTAATGGATGATATTACTAGTGCAATAACTACCCGGTGGGTATAACTTGTAATTCTTTTTTCCCCCCGCCCAAGACAGTGTTTCTTTGTGTAACAACTCTGGCTATCCTGGAACTCGCTTTGTAGATGAGGCTGGCCTCAAACTCAGAGAGATCCATCCACCTGACTCTGTGGCATGTGCCACTACTGCCTGTCTAAATTATGATTCTTAATGGCCCATGTCTGAACCTCCTATTTATTTATTTATTTAGTTAGTTTGTAAGTTATTTATTTATTAGTTTTTTGAGACAGGGTTTCTCTGTGTAACAATCTTAGCTCTCCTAGAACTAGCTCTGTAGACCAGGCTGGCCTCAAACTCACAGAGATCCACCTGCCTCTGGCTCCCGAGTGCTGGGATTAAAGGTGTGCGCCATCACCACCTGGCTATTTTTAATTAAAAAAAAAATATGGGTGATCTCTGGGGTTTGAGTGGGCTCCTCTCCCCGCCATGCTGTGTCGGTCCACCCGAGAGTGCTTTTGTGCCAGACGGTGGTGGTGCACACCTTTAATCCCAGCACTCGGGAGGCAGAGGCAGGCAGATCTCTGTGAGTTTGAGGCCAGCCTGGTCGACAGAGTGAGTTCCAGGACAGGCTCCAAAGCTACAGAGAAACCCTGTCTCAAAAAACTAAAAGGATTATGGCCAGGTAGTGGGTTGTACTTTAATCCCAGAACTTCAGTGGCAGAGGCAGACCTGGTCTATACAGTGAGTTCCAGAACAGCCAGTGCTACACAGAGAAACTCTGTCTCAAAATAAAATAAATTACGTGTATGGGTGTTTTCCTGCATGTGTTTCTGTACACCACAGATGATCAGTGTCCATGAAGACCAGAAGAGACAGTCAGATCCTCTGGAACTGGACTTACAGACAATTATGAGCCCCTGTTTAGGTGCAGGGAATGGAACCCAGGTCCTCTGCAAGAGCAGCCAGGGCTCTTGCCCACTGAGCCATCACTCCATCCTCTTCCTCCCTATGTTGAAAGACTCCTCATGACTAATAATAAAAAGAATATCTAATACAAAAGCAGAAAATACAAGACATTTCCCTTGCAGGGAAGCAAGGATGCTCCAAGTAGTTACATCCATTCAGACTTTAAATCTGAATGGTAGCCCAGAGAAGCCATGAGCATGGAGAACCCATGCTTTCAAGACAGTGGGGATAGCAGCAGGCATAAATTTCTGGAATTGAGTATCACCGAGGATTCAGAAAGGCAGTATCAGCGGATACATCATCAGAA
This sequence comes from Ondatra zibethicus, assembly GCA_004026605.1. NCBI lineage: Eukaryota > Metazoa > Chordata > Mammalia > Rodentia > Cricetidae > Ondatra > Ondatra zibethicus. The sequence continues at coordinate 27,922 of PVIU01006679.1, forward strand.
GGCTTGAGGTTTTTCCCACTTTGACTTTCTCATTCCTGTCTGTTTCCCAAGTTTCCCTGTGATTCTGGAAATCCTTGGTGCTCTTTTATAATTCTTTTTCTGAAATACTTAGAACTCTGTTATAGGAGGAATTACACTCTGCCCCAAACAGAGTTCACATGTTGAAGCCTTAGCCTCTAGTGTCTCAGAATGTGATTCCATCTGAAGATGGGGCAAGTTAAGCTGGGGCTGGGCGGATAGACCTTAATACAGCTTTTCTGATATCCTTAGACAAAAGGAAACCTGGATGGACACACAGAGACATCAGGAGCATGCATTCCCAGGCGGGGTACCACGTAAAGAGGCATCCAGAGGACCACTTCCAGGTCAGGACAAAGGCCTTCAAAAACAGCCAACCTGGGGCTGGAGAAATGTCTCAGTGATTAAGAGCACTCATTGCTCTTCCAGAGGACCCAAGTTCAATCCCCAGGACCCACAAGGCAACTCACAATTGTCTATAACTCCAGTCCCTGGAAATCCAACACCTTCTTCTGGCCTCTCTAGGCATCAAGGACGCAAGTGATTCACAGAGAAACATGTAAGCAAACACATCCATATATGAAAAATAAAATTTAAAAATCTGAAAATTAAAAACAGAAAAGAAACCAAACCTGCTGGCACCTTGAGCCGCCTTGAGAAGTATAAGAAAATTAATCTCTGCGGATTAGACCCACCAGGCCTATGGCCCTATTGCTACGGCAATCCAAGCTGACGAATACCCTGACTGCACCTGATGATTGAATCAGTGGATAAATAACTTACTTCCTTGTCACAAGGCAGGCATGGGAACACGAGCACTGCATGTAAGGAGGGTAAGAAAAGAGGAAGAGCCAACGAGTGCAGCTACTTAGGGCTCTGGGAAGGATGCAAAGCAGAGTAGGGTGGGAACCTTGGGCATTCCTGTAGCCCTAATAGGAATGTTTATAGAGGTCCCCAATCAAGAGTCTTAGATGTGCTGGGTGCACGCCTTTAATCCCAGCACGCCTTTAATCTCAGGAGGCAGAGGCAGTTGGGTAGATCTCTTGGAGTTTGAGGCCAGCCTGGTCTGCAGAACAAGTTCCAGGATAGCCAAGGCTACACAGAGAAAGCCTGTCTCGAAAAACAAAAAACAAAAGCCAAACAAAGTCTTAGATATATACAGGGGCTAGCATGGACATTGGCCGCAGAGATCTGGGTTCAAAATCTTATCCCATCATTTGCTCAATATGTAATTCCAGAAAATTACTTAACTTTTTATTTTTCGTTTCTTTCTTTCTTTTTTTTCCCATTGTTTTTGTTTCATGATGTTTTCACCATGGGGGTGGGTGGGTATGGTGTGCTGGCTATTGCTATGTCAACTTGACACACGCTAGAGTTGTCAGAGAGAAGGGAATCTCAACTGAGAAAACGTCTCCATAAGAACAGCTGTAAGCAAGCACATAGGGCATTTTCTTGATTAGTAATTGATGTGGGAGGGTCACACCAGTCCATTGTGTGTGGTGTCAGCCCTGGCCTAGTGTTTCTGGATTCTGTAAGAAAGCAAACTGAGCAAGCCATGAGGAACAAGCCAGTAAGTGGTACTCTTCCATGGCCTCTGTATTAGCTCCTGCCTCCAGATTCCTGTCTTGTTTGAATTCCTGCCCTGGCTTCCTTCCACAACGGACTATGATGTGGAAGTGTAAGCTAAATAAACCTTTCCTTCCCAACTTGCTTTGGGTCATGGTGTTTTATTACAGCAATAGTAACTCTGACTCAGATATATGGTGTGTCTGGGTTATGAATGCATTTGAGAGTGTGAGTGTACATACTTGTGTGCACACATCTGGAGACCACCACTCTTTATTGCCTTATTGTCCTTTCTTAAACCGGAAGCTTGTCATTTCATCTGGGCTGACTGGCTAGCAAGCTCCCCTGTCTCCATGCTCCCCTCCCCAACCCCAGGGGTTGCAGGAACATGTCCAGCTTTTTGAGTTGAGAGCTTGGGATTCAAACTCAGGTCTTCATGCTTGCACAGTAAGTGTTTTTACCTACTGAACCATCTGCCCAGCCCCTTCATGAAGTTTAAAGCAAAGATAAAAACTAATACTGATTTCACAGGGTTTCATTAAGAACACATATAGAGCTGCCTACCATCAAATGTCAATTCTTTTTTTTTTTTTCTTAACCTAGGGTTAGAGAGAGAAAGTGACAACCTAGGGAGGAGGCTAAAGAATTTCTTGGGGGCTGGAGAGATGGCTCAGTGGTTAAGAGCACTGACTGCTCTTCCAGAGGACCCGGGTTCAATTCCCAGCACCCACATGGCAGCTCACAACTGTCTGAAGATCCAGTTGCAGGGGATCTGACACCTTCACACCAAGGCACACAAACTAAAGTTAAATAAACCATAAAAATATTTTTAAAAAAAAAAAAAAAAAGAATTTCTTGGACAAATGCAGTGTCCAAAGAGTATGATGAGTTTGGACAGACTGTGGATGAACGGTTGTGGTGGCAGAAAGCCAGAGTCTAGGCATCGAGTGATGCTGGCAAGAGTCTGATGGAAGAGGCATTTGGTTCTGGGTTATTATCCTGTGCTCTGCTAAATGCGGTCTGCTGGCACAAGGAACAGGATTCTCTCCACTCCCTTCCTAAATTAGGATTAGCAGGATTTAGGCAGGCTGACAGCCATGAGACAAGTGTATTAAGTGGAGTTGTACAAACTGAATCAGAGCTCATATCTGACATGTTTAAGATCAGGTCTAATTCTTGGACCCAGCTGCTATTTTAGGTGAGGAAGTCTGCTTCTGTGACAGCCGGGATTGGCTCAGACACTGGGAAGAGCTGAGCATTTGATACAAGGGCATAACACTAATAATAATAATAACAACTATAATTTATTCATGATTTCCTTGTGTGAAGATTTTCATATTTCATTTTCATTTTCCTTCATCACAACTCTTGGAGAAGGGAAACTGTTGTTTCTAAAAGTAAATATTTGTTTTAAAAATGGAAATTGAAGCTGGGCGGTGGCGGCGCACGCCTTTAATCCCAGCACTGGGGAGGCAGAGGCAGGCGGATCTTTGTGAGTTCGAGGCCAGCCTGGTCTACAGAGTGAGTTCCAGAACAGCCAGGGCTGTTACACAGAAAAACTCTGTCTCCAAAAACAAACAAACAAGCAAAAAAGGAAGTTGGCAGCATGTTGTGGTATTCAAGTTTGTAATCCCAGCACTCAGGAGGTGGAGGCAGGGGCAAGATTGAGGTTGGAGAGATGACTTATTCGTTGAGAGCAGTGGCTGCTCTTCCAAAGGACCTGTGTTCAATCTCCAGCACCCACATGACAGCTTACACCTGTCTATAACTCCAGTTCCAGGGGATCTGACACCCTCACACAGGCATGCAGGCAGGCAGAACACCAATGTACAAGATAGATGGATGGATGGATGGATGGATGGAGATAGATAGATAGATAGATTGATTGATTGATTTTAAGATCAATCTCAGTTATACAGTGAGCACTAAACCAGCCTGAAGTACATGAAACCTGCTCTCAAAACAACAGAAAATGGATGTCCAGAGAAGTTACACTACTCTTAAAACTTTAGCGTGCACTGGGGAGAGGGCTCAGTTGTAAAGCACTTGCCCTGTAAGCATGAGGACCAGAGTTCAGATCCCCAAAACCCACATAAAATCCAGGTGGGTGAGGCAGCTTCCCTGTAATCCTGGTGAGCAGTGGCCAGGAACAGGAAGTCCACATAGCAACCTGATTAGCCAGACAAGTCAACTGACCAGCTCTGGGGGCAGCAAGAGACCCTGCCTCAACATATATGGTGGAGAGCAATGAAGTATAGCAGTATATTATTTGTGATAAAGCTTGCCTGAAGATCAAAAAGCAAAGCAGCCAGCCACTGGCTCTTACCTCTTCTATCTTAGACCAAAGATGGGAAAGATCCTGTCTCCACGAATCCTGAAGACTCCACACTCGGCTAAGTTCCTATCTCTTCCCCTTTATAGTCCTCTCTTTACCCAGCCACATTGCTCCTGTCTCCACCTCCCTAGTGCTGGGATTAAAGGCGTGGGATCCCAAGTGCTGGGATCACCTTTGTGTGAGCTGTTTCTCTTTCAGACAGAGTCAATCTTGTATAGCTCAGGGTGGCCTTGAACTCACAGAGATCCACCTGCCTCTTTGTCTCCTGACTCCTGGGATTAAAGGTGTGTGCCACCACTCCCTGGCCTGCGTGGCTAACTAGTATGACTTCTTTGGTCTCTGATCTGCAGGCAAGCTTTATTTATTATAACACAAATAATATACCACTATAATGAAGAAAGACATCTGACATCAACCTCCAGCCTCCACATACATCCACACATATGTACTCACACATGGATGTGCAACACACATATGAACATGCATATGCACAAGCATATACATACATACATAAAGCCAAACAAACAAAAATAGCCATAATATTAATAAAGGGTAGGACCAAAATCTGTTTACTGTTGATAATGCAAAAAAAAAAAAGAAATTTATAATCTAACCACGGATCCTTAAAAGTACAATATGCCTCCTAGGACCTCCATCTGGGTCCAGCCTCAAACTTTGATACTTCTACCAGAAACCCACATAACAGAAAGCTGTCCTATGGAATATTTTCCACAGGAAACATCTGCATGGATCTTTCGAAGGCTGCAAAATGTCCCATGAGGGAGTGGGGGAAGCAGAGGCCAATCACGAGTGGGGCGATCAGTCCAGGTACCAGGTGGACTGGAGCGGAGAGCAAACACAGAGCTTCCTGCCTTCAGCTCCCTCTGGAAGCTGGAGCTGCTAAAATAAACCCCTTCCAGGACTCAGGCGCCCAGGTTCGTGATCTGGTTTTCTTCTCATAAGATGTGAGCTGTCTCTCAAGGGGGGGGAGGGGAAGGGAGAAATTATTGCCAATTACTCAAACTATGTAGGCGGGGAGTTCAAGGCATTTCATGTCTTTACAATTAGGGGACCCCCACTTTATCCTCAGAGTGGGATAGACATTCTTTCTTTGAGTGTTTACAAGAGAATCAATTGAGAAAGATTGTTTAAATCCTTTTTTGTTTAAAGAAACTGACAAAATAGAAAGAAAGGCTTGAGTCCCTGACAAGGAAAGCCCTTCCCAACTTCTCCTTTGCTCAGCTCAACAGAACTTTAAGTTCTTTCAATAAATCAAGTCCCTGGCTCCAAATAGAAAATTGCTACCAGGAAAGAAGACTTTTTTTTGTTTTAAAACTGAATGTCTCTGGGTAGAAATTAGCCTATATTCACCCTGAATGTATTACACAGGTTAATTATTCTTTCTGTTTCTCCTTGACTGGTGGGAACTGCTCCTTGTGTCCCAGACACTGAGCCTCCAGGGCTATGAGTCCATCCTGATCCTTGCTTTCCTAGGGTAGGCTAAAGAGGAAGTAAACCAGCACTCACTGATGGTGTAAAGGTTATAAATAAGATGGGGAAAATCCTACAGGGACTGAGCATACAGCACCCCAGTCAGTGGTCTCCACGTTAGGGTCCCTAATGGCAGGAGAAGCTCTTTAGTCTTTTGATAAGGGAATACTCTTCCTAGGTAGGGACAGAGGAGAATTGCCCATTCTCATCCAACCCCCCTCTTTCCCTGAAGTCACATAGTTGTTTTTCAAACATCCATATACAAGAGAGAACATGTGGTATTTGTCCTTCTGTTTCTGATTTATTTCACTTGCTATAACATCCTCCAAATGCCAGGCGGTGGTGGCTCACGCCTTTAATCCCAGCACTTGGGAGGCGGGGCAGGCGGATCTCTGTGAGTTTGAGACCAGCCTGGTTTACAAGAGCTAGTTCCAGGACAGGCTCCAAAGCCACAGAGAAACCCTGTCTCGAAAAACCAAAACAAACAAACAAAAAAAAAATCCTCCAGTTGCACCCATCTTGCTACAAACGTTAGTATATCATCCTCTTACGATCGGGTGGTACCCCACTACCTGTAACCATATTTTACTTATCCACTGATGGGCATCTAGATTGATTGTGTATCTTAGCTGCTGTGACTCGTACACAAATGAACAGGGCACACTGATACCTCTTGCGTTACAGGGAAATAGGGATTTTGTTTATTGAAAGAGAAAAGATACAGTGTGGTTGAAGCACACACACATTCAAATAAAGAATAAAAGAATGAGGAAATGGATGAGTGTTTGAAAGAGTTGTAATTTCACCTAGTAATCAGGGTTCAATCAAGTCTCCTAGGTGGGTGTGGGTGCACATGCCTGTAATCCCAGCACATGGGTGAGCTACACGAAGATTACATTTGAGTCCAGTCTGGGCAACGTTAATAAGAGCCTGTTGTCCTCCCATCCCCCATCGTCACCAAAACAAAAACAAAACCCACCAAAAGCAAACAAAAGCCACCCAAGGCCTGGGAATACATCTCAGTGATAGAATGCACACAGCACAAGACTCTGGGGTCAATTCTTGCACTCACACAAAAGCTCTCAAAATAATTATCAGCTAAATAAAGGCAGAAAGATCTTAAGATCCATCTTTAAAAATAATCAACTCTCTCCCAAATCCACAGCAGCGTCCATTTGGATTAGATCACGTTTCCTTATCTCCGCCTGGCTGTCTCCCACTCACTATTCAACATGTCCTCCTATTGTGAATCGCCTCTGCTCTCACAGTCCAGGGCCAACACTTCCCACTCTGTTGTGCCTTTCTGGGGTCACTGAGGCCAGGCATATATGACTGTGTGAGGGTGTCAGATACCCTGGAACTGGAATTACAGACAGTTATTAGCTGCCATGTGGTTGCTGGGAATTGAACCCTGGTCCTCTGGAAGAGCAGCCAGTGCTCTTAACTGATGCACTATCTCTCCAGCTCCTTGGGTCATTTCTTATCCCAGGGTGTCCTAACCCCTAAGCTCCTGTTTCCTGCTGGAGCTTTGACCAGGAGAGCAGCAATGTGACCACTGCTGAATTCAGCTTGCATTGCTCCTTCAGGGGGCACCTCAAATTAAACTTGTCCAAAAATACTGTACAGAACTCGGGTGTTGCAACCACAAAACCTAGGTTTAACCTTGCACTTGTTACATAGACTTGGAACAGGCTACTCTAGCTCTTCAACCTTGGTTTCCCCCACACAGGAGGTATGGGGATGGGGGAGGACTGGGATCCCTTGCTTGCTTTAGAACACTCTCTCCTGCAGCTGAATGGGGGATGGGCTGGAGGGGAGAAAGCAGAGGCAGTTTAAGAGGCAGCTGAATAGAGAAGTGTTTCCAATTACCGGCAAACAGGCCTCATAGCACACTCTCCACCGTGACCCCAGAGCCAACCTCATGCTGTTGCCTAGCAACTCACCTGCATCACCCAGGGATCTGAAGCTGGGGCCCCTCCAAGGATGGGGAAATGACCAGTGTAATTACAAAGGCTCAGGAGGATCCTACATCAGCTCATTCCTCAAATCCTGGGCTCCCACCAAGAACCAGGCCCAACTGTAGGTACCAGTGATTTAGAGATGAATAAAACCTTTCCTGTTTCTTCAAGAAATTCCCAGAGTAGTGGAATTGACAGATTTTTTTTTTTGTCTTAAGAAACATTTGAGGGCTGGGGATATAGCTCAGGGGTACAGCACTTGCTTAGCATCAGACCCTAGGTTCAATCCCTAGCATGATGGGGGTGGGGCAGAGAAGAGAAGAAAGAAAATATTTGGCTGGGGGCTAAGGATATACTTCATTCAGTAGAGTGCTTGCCTTCCAAGCCTGGGAATCTGAGTTTCATTCCCAGAACCCACGTAAAAAAAGCCAGGCAAGGTGGTGTACATTTATATTCCTACCGCTGAGGAGACAGAGACAAGCGGATCCCTGGAATTTACCGGCCAGCTAGCCAGCCTAACTCACATCGCAAGCATCGGGCCAATAAAAGAGCCTGCCTCAAAAAACAAGACAAACAGCTTCCAAGGAACAATACCCAAGGTTGACTTCTGGCCTGCACACACATGTACCTTACACACACACACACACACACACAAGTATTTGAGTGTTTATAATCAGTAGAGTGGATGAATTGTAGGATATTCGTGCAATTTAATAGTATGAACTCACCATGAAAATGAGTAACCTACGACTGATAAGTTTTGAATCCCCAGTTATTGGAAATCTGCCACCGATGTAAAAGTCCAACCAAACCAAATTATTAAATTCAGGTTTAATGAACAGAGCAAACTGCAAGAATGGCCAAGATCAAAAACACTGATGACAACTTATGCTGGAGAGGTTGTGGGGAAAAGGGAACGCTTCTGCATTGCTGGTGGGAATGCAAGCTGGTACAACCCCTTTGGATGTCAGTGTGGTGATTTCTT
>PVIU01006679.1:36374-63579 GCA_004026605.1 Ondatra zibethicus
CAACCTTCCTCAAGACCCAGTAATACCACTTTTGGGTATATATCCAAAGGATGCTCAATCGTGCCACAAGGACATGTGCTCAACTATGTTCATAGCAGCTTTGTTTGTCATAGCCAGAAACTGGAAACAACCTAAATGCCCCTCGATCGAAGAATGGATAAAAAAAAAATGTGGTACATTTACACAATGGAGTACTACACAGCAGAAAAAAATAATGACAGCTTGAATTTTGCAGGAAAATGGGTGGAGCTAGAAAACATCATTTTGAGTGAGGTAACCCAGACACAGAAAGACAATTATCACATGTACTCACTCATAGGTGGTTTTTAAACATAAAGCAAAGAAAACCAGCCTACAAATCACAATCCCAGAGAACCTAGAAACAATGAGGACACTAAGAGAGACTTACATAGATCTAATCTACATGGAAAGTAGAAAAAGGCAAGACCTCCTGAGTAAATTGGGAACATGGGGACCTTGGGAGAGGGGAGAATGGAGGGGAGAGGCAGGGAGGGGAGCAGAAAAAAATGTAGAGCTCAATAAAAATCAATAAAATACTGGGCTGGAGAGATGGCTCAGTGGTTGAGAGCACTGACTGCTCTTCCAGAGGACCCAGGTTCAATTCCTAGCACCCACATGGCAGCTCACAAATGTCTGAAGATCCAGTTGCAGGGGATCTGACACCTTCACACCAATGCACATAAAATAAAGTTAAATAAACCATTAAAAATATTTTTAAAAAATCAATAAAATAAAAAAACAATTAGTGAAAAAGAGGGGCCATAAATTTGAAGGAGGAAAAAAATTAATAGAACAAAGCAACTCCTGTAGGACAGGAGAGGAATCACATAGCAAATATGGCTACCAGGAATTACATAGCATATAGGCATGGTCTTGAACAGTCCCAGGGAGGGACTGACTTGTGGTGGGCTTTCTCAGGGATGGGGTTTGAAATGGGAGGAGTGAGTCTGGAGCATGGAATGGGCCTGTAGCTAGAGATCCCTACATTCCAACCTTTTTGGGTAAATATGGGTGCCAGTGGGGCTTTCAGCTAAACAATGACTACAAACAAAATTATGGACTACTGCGAATGAAATCTTGCTTGAGTGACAGAAACTGGAGGAAAAAAGAGAAGAGTGTATCTATATGATTCCAGATGAAGGACGAACGAAGGCAGGCAAATCTAATCAACATTCTCAGAATCAGAGTGGCAGTATCTGAAAGGTGGAAGGAGGGATGGCTTCAGAGTTCTGGAAATATTCTGTAAATAGACCTGAGAGCAGGTTACTGTTGTGGAATATTTGTGTACACTGCAAAGATGGATCTCTGCATAAGGCACCTTCTGATTGGTTTAAAGGAGCTAAATGCCCAATCGCTAGGCAGGAAAGAATACTCTGGGAAGAAGAGAGGCAGAGAGATACAAGGAAGACACTGAAGAGGTCGGTCATGTGATACAGCGCAGAGGTAACTGAGCCATATGGCTAAATGTAGATGAGACAGCTTAATTTAAGTTTTAAGAGCACATCAGGGGGGCTGGAGAGATGGTTCAGTGGTTAAGAGCACTGACTGCTCTTCCAGAGGACCTGGGTTCAATTCCCAGCACCCACATGGCAGCTCACAACTGTCTGAAGATCCAGTTCCAGGGGATCTGACACTTCACACCAATGCACGTAAAATAAAAAGTTAAATAAACCATAAAAATATTTTTTAAAAAAGAGTAAGTCAGGGAAAAGTCTAAGGTAAAGTCAAACTTTCATAATTAATAAAGTCCCCATGTCATTATTTGGGAGTTGGTAGTACAAAGAAAGACTCACTACATTTGGTGCCCAGTGTGGTACATGACCACATGGATAGAGAAGTCAAGCCAACCAACATGCCACAGTTGCCATCTGGGTCTCTTGGGCAAGCAGTTGACTGGCATTGTTGGGAATTCCAGAAAGTGGTCCCGGCAACTTCCCAGAGCTAGGACAATAAATGTTGGTGTGGGAGATCCTTCTGTCTATGTGTTGCTTTTATGGGTTAATGAATAAAGAAACTGCTTTGGCCCATAGCAAGGTAGAACTTAGCTAGGCAGGGAAAACTAAATTGAATGCTGGGAAGAAGAAGGCAGAATAAGTGAGAAGCCATGTAGCCTCACCAGAGACAGACATTGGAACGTTATCTGGTAAGCCACAGCCTCATGGTAATACACAGATTAATGAAGATAGGTTAATTTAAGATATGAGTTGGCCAGAAATACACTTAAGTTATTGACCAAATAGTATTGCAAATAATATGGTTTCTGTGTGATTATTTCGGGGCCGAGCAGCCAGGAACAAACAGCCTTCCTACCACAAATGTGGTTGACTTGTGCTCACACATTCCATATTTGTGATAATGCAATATGTACGTTACCTTTAAAGGTTTGTGTGTTTTCAGAACCAGACACCAATAAAAAAAAGATAAGTAGCCTAGCTGATCCAGTCTCTCAGAATGCCTCTGTTGCAGTTTCCTCAAAATTCTGCATCCAGAACAACTTTAATGCTGCTAGCTGGGATGGTCCGGCCTCACAGACTACTCCAGCCAGGACTTCATATAAGCGCTACACTTTTCCAACACACAAAGATTAAACAAACAAAATACTAGCTCTCCCAGGACTTGACCATTATTCCAATTTTCTCTGGTTCCCTAAAGATGCTGCCCCCCAGACAACAGGAAGCAGTCTAGTGAATACGACACCCACATTTTTAAGAGGTGGGGTGGGTGGTTTATGATCATTCAGTAAGCTTTTGTCATTGTTTAGTTGGAAGTTGTTACTGGTCATGGTCAAAAAAAAAAAACTAAACAAAACAACTTGGATTCAAGACTATCTTTCTGAAAGAAAAAAGGGGGGATACAGTATATTGATACAAATTTTATTTTTGTTAAAACATACAATATATATGTATATATATATATATATATATTTCTACTCTTGTTTAAGGTATTGTACCTATATAACTCATTTAAAAATGTAAAGTTCTAGTCTTTGAAAACAATTTAGGATAATTAAGAAATACAGGTTAGTAGTCATTTAACAATCAAATTTATGGTCATGGTAGGTATGTTTTCAAGGTCAAACAGAGATATTTTAGACAGATGATCTTCAAACATTTCAGAGACCTGCAGAATATAGAATTTAAGATGCTTTAATAACATAAAGCTTTTCATGACAGTGAGACACATCTGCTCCCAGCAGCACCAATTTACTTCAAAAAAGAATGGTGGGCAAAGTTAGCCACTGGGCAAGAAAGTGCCCTTGCCCCGACTTCTGAGAGCACACTGTCCAATTTGGATGAGCAGGACACAAAAGAAGATAACTGATGAACTTTGCCAAGACAAGGTAGGACAGTCCTTCAAAATTCCTGCTTTATAGAAAAGTCTGACAGATATTCTAAACCTGTATACCAAAGACAGATGCCCCAACATTGCAGAGGAAACTTGGGTGACTGTCCAGGCAGCCAGCTGTCTTTGTCAATTCTATAGCTTTGGAAGTTGTTTGTTCTGCAGTTTCTGTTTACTCGGGTAATATTTTATCTTTCTTGGGTCTATAATGGGGATTGAAGTCAAATAGTTATACTATTTTCTTTGTTATCAAATTCAAAAAAGAAATTACAAAAGAGATGTAAATTTTATAAAGATTCAGAGACATAAAAGCTTAAGTTGTTTATCTAAGAAAATGTTTAAGGGTCTAAAAGATATTTTTAGGATGGTAATACAAGTTAAGATAGAAAATGGCTTAGGTATAAAAGTTCAGACTCACTAAGATTGGATAGATAATACAGCATTTTCTCAGACGTGGTCAGATACAAATGAACTGAATGTTGTGAATGTTATTTTTACCTGATAATTTCCTTATTATATATAGCTTTACTATGTTAGAGTTATACCCTTTTCCTTTTATTTTTTTAAAAAAAGCAGGAAATGTTGCAGAATATTCGTGTATACTGTAAAGATGTGTCTCTGTCTAAGGCACCTTCTAATGGGTTTAATAAAGAGATGAATGGCCAATAGCTAGGCAGGAGAAAATAGGCAGGATTACTGGGGAGAGAGAGAACTCTGGGAAGAAGAGAAGCAGAGAGACACCAGGGAGACACTGAAGAGGCTGGACGTACTGTTCAGAGCAGAGGTAACCGAGCCGTGTGGCAGAATGTAGACTAATAGAGACAGGCTAATTTAAGTTATAAGAGTTAGTTGGGAAAAAGCCTAAGTGAAGGCCAAGTCCTCATAATTAATAGTAAGTCTCTGTGTCATTATTTGAGAGTTGGCAGTATAAAGAAAGACCCGCTACAGGTTACATAATATGTTCAGTTTTTAAAAATTTATCTAGGATGTGTGCTTGGGATACCTTGACTCTGCTGTATGTCAATACATAGTTTTAAGTAAAATATTTATGAGCACCTACCAGCTGCCAAGCATTGTGTGTTGAACAAACATCCAGAGAGCAATATACAAGGTAGCATGATAGGCACACAGGGGACTTGGGAGCAGAGAAGTGTGCCCTGTTTGTGACAAGGGGGCCCACGTAAGGCTTCCCAGAAGATGGGATTTATCAAGTAGGATCTATTAGGAAATAGGAAGCAGGGCTTACTAGGCATCAGAAACATGGAAGAAGGGAAATGAGGCTGGAAGTTTCCATAGACTCTAAACTTTGAATAGGCTTGGATACATGAATAATGACTTGGTTCTGACCAGCAATACAAAATATTTAATTTATTAATTATCCATTTAGTTAATCCACCAACTTCACAATGCTATTATTATCTCCATTTTACATGTTAAAAAACAGAGGCACAGTGGGACTAATTACCTTGCTTAAAATCCCACAGAAATTGGCAGAACTGTGCTACATATACAAGTCACCAACCCCGACTGCTTAACCACTACCCTACACTACCCAACCTGTTTAGTCAGAGACTACATCTCTGATGGGCATTTGAACAAAGGAGTAGCATGACCAGATGTTTTATTGGTTTTGTTTTCATTTTTTTTTTCTTTTTTGGATGGGGTCTTATTTTAGCCCAGGCTGGCCTGGAACTCACTATGTAACCCAGGCTGACTTCATACCTGGAGCAGACCTATAGATCCTGGATTAGATAATTCCAGTCCCCAAATGTGTGTGTGTGTATGTGTGTGTGTGTGTTAACATCTACATACACAGTTTGTGAGCTTTGCTCTTAAAGTTCTCTTGCTTTATTTACCTACTCTTCCCTTTCATTCCCTTCCCTCTCTTCACCCCTGGAGGTAACATCTTATAGTTGAATCTCTTTTTCTGTCCCGCTCATCCCCCTGGGCCAGTTTCTTTCCTGCTCATGGGTCCCCACAGCTGCTTTTGAAGTAACACTCTGAGGCTTAATAGATCTCACAATTAAATTAACCTATTTCTATTAATCTATGTATTGCCACGAGGCTGTGGCTTACCGGTGATGCTTCGGCATGTTACTCCTTTGGCGACTACATGGCGGCTCCCAGACTCTGCCTTCCTTCTCTCTGCATCTTTGTTTGGATTTCCCACCTAGCTATATTCTTCCTGACCATTGACTGAAACAGCTTTATTCATCAACTAATAAAATCAATGCATATTCACAGCATACAACTTCTAAGGCATTCAGTTCTGTGTTCTTTTTTATTCATTCTTTTGTGCTGTGTTAGTTGCTTTTCTTTCTTTCTTTTTTTTTTTTTTTTCGAGACAGGGTTTCTCTGTGGCTTTGGAGCCTGCCTTGGAACTAGCTCTTGTAGACCAGGCTGGTCTCGAACTCACAGAGATCTGCCTGCTTCTGCCTCTCGAGTGCTGGGATTAAAGGCGTGCGTCACCACCGCCCGACTTAGTTGCTTTTCTTGTCACTGCGAACAACACCTGACAGAAGAAACAACTTCAGGGGAGAAAGGCTTTTTGGCTTACCATTAGAATTTCAATCCAAGATGGGAAAGCGTGGTAGCTAACAAAGGAAACAGATAAAACAAGAGCCAGAGCCAGAATCCGGTATAAAGGCCTGCCTCTCCTGACCTACTTACTCCATGAGATGGGTCCTTACCTTCTACAGGCTCCATGGCCCTCCAACGCATCACAAGCTTGGGACCAAGATTTCAAAACATGGGCCTGTTGGAATTGATTCAGATTTAAACTCTGACGTGTGCACAGAGTATAAATGATACCAGGTTGTTGCTCGCCTTTACTCTTAACTGCACACTCTATTTTCCGAGACCTACCCCTGCTTCTGGGTAAAGCATTAGTTTGTTGTTTCCAGCTGCTCCCAGGAATTATACAATTGGATGGCAACACACCATTTGCAGAAAATGTTCTACCATGCAGTGGAGACTTCTGCCACAACCTCAGTTTGTCTATTAATTTGTGGTTTGGACTTGGGCAAATCTCTTCCTCTGTTTGGGTCTCAGCTTCCCCATTTTGAAAATAAGAAGTGTTTCTGCCTTGAACCTTTCATACAGCTTCCCTTATTTCCACCCAGGAAGCTTTGGTTGGGTGGGAGTGACTTGATCAAGGTCACACAACAGTTATCAGCAGCTGAGTTCAAGTTGGCCCACATTTACAGAGTGCCAGGCAGGGTGCTAAGTGTTTTAGGTATTTAAATAACTGAGCCTGCTGAGTCCTTCCCTATGGGCCTCTAGACAGAGCTGTGTTAATTTCCCCAGAGAACTTGCACGGAGAGCCTGCGGGGTACTGGTCAGAGGCAGTAAAGATGTGAATAGGAGTGATTTCAGTTAGAGGGTAAGACAATATCTCCACCTCCATGCTTGGCCTCAAGATAAGAAAAGCCAGATGGGGCCCATTCCTTTTTATTTGCAGAAGGTTGACTATTGCTATAATATATACCGCATCTGGAGGATCTGATAGAGTAACCACCCTTATCTGTGTTCATGCATGATATCATGCAATGGTTACCACACCATAAGTAAAACTTTATATTCTCCTCTGTGAAAATATTTTTGTTATTATACAATATTAACAGCTACTGTTGATTTTTTTTACTCTCTGCTAGCCACCAAGCGTTTCATATACGAAAACTCGCTTAATCTTTATTAAAATCCCAGGAGGCAGGAGCTACTATCAGTACACACATTTTAAAAATAAGTAGACAGAACCACTGTTAAGAGTTCTTGTCTTACGTCGGTGGGTTTCAAACATTTTAAATGAAACCACAGGGGAGGAAAAAAAATCCCAAACCAAACAACAACAAAAAAACTAGTTTCATGATATTTTATAGCAGTGGACTAAGCTCCACTATATGAAGCACCCTGAAATTTTCAGCGTGTGAGTGTGTGTGTGTGTGAATATGCAAGCATATATGGATGTCAGAGGACAGCTTATGGGAGTCAGTTCTTCCTTTCCACCTCGTAGATCCCTGGAATCAAGCTCATGAGGTCAGGCTTGGCAACAAGCACTTTTCCTCACTGAGCCATCTTGCCAGCCCCATATTTTCTACTAAATTATTTTTCTCCATGATAGCGTGAACTATTAAATTAATCCCATGACCTAAATGGGTGGCTACTTACCATTGGAAAAACAATTCCCTACATATTATATACACCAAATACACACCAAAACTATGCTGAAATTCCCAATCTGTTGGATATGTAGTGCTGAGAACTGAACCCAACATGCATGTTAGACAAGCTCTCCACCACTACATCCCTACCTCTAAATCATAACACTCTCTTTAGTGTGAACTGTGCTGCAGTGTGCAGGCAAATAGGCAGTGATGGTGTCTCAATCATGGCTGAACCCTAGAATTGCCTGGAAGACTTTAAAAATATCACACTGAGACCCTGTGCCCAGACTTCCTGATTCAACTGGTCGAGGGTGAAGCCTAGATGTGAGCAGTTTCTCAAACTTTTGTGTGAGCCTGAGATGCAGGCAAGACTTAAGATTATATTTTATGTGCCTCATTCTAGGAAAGCATGGATCAGAGGATTACTCAAAGAGGCTCAGAGAGAATCTTGTGTTTAACTTTTGGTTTGTTGTTGTTGTTATATATGTATGCATGAATGTATTTTGGTTTTTAAAGACAGGGTCTCGTGTGGTCCTCCAAATTGGCTTCAAACTCACTGTGGAGCATATGTGGTGGTTTGAATTGGAATGGCTCCCATGGACTCTTGTGTTTGAATGCTTGGCCCCTAGAAAGTGGCACTTTAGAAGGTGTGGCCTTGCTAAAGTAGGTGTGGCCTTGTTGGAGGAAGGGTGTCACTATGGAGTCAGGCTTTGTGGTCTCGTACGTTCAAGTTACACCTGGTGGGGCACAGAGTCGTCTTCTGCTGCCTGTGGATCAGGATGTAGAACTCTCAGCTACCTCTCCAGCACCAAGTCTGCCTATATGCCAACATGTTTCCTGCCATGATGGTAATACACTAAACCTCTGAGCTAAAGGTCAGCACCAATTAAATGTGTCCTTTATAAGAGCTGTCATGGCCATGGTGTCTCTCCACAGCAAGAGAAACTCAAACTAAGACAGCATAAAATGACATAATTTCATTATGTGACTTTTTTAGCTGGATGTAGGTGTTTGAGGTAGCCAAGATGGGGCTTGAACTCCCACATCCACCTCCTAGATGCTGGGATTACAGAAAGATGACACCATACTGGGGCTCGCATTTATTTGTAGTGCTGGGGTTGGAACCAAAGCTTCATGTGCGCCAGGCAAGTGTTTTAGCACTGATATACACTCTGGCCAGAGGTGGTTTTGAGTGGGGTTCGTATGCTGGATACCCTCGATTCGCCTACCTCACTACCTCTCTGAATGAAAATGAGAACATAACTGCTCCAAGTAGGGTTGAAGAGAAGTTAGGGTTTTTTTGTTTGTTTGTTTTTTGTTTTCCAAACAGGGTTTCTCTGTGGAACATTCCTGGCTGTCCTAAAACTCATTTTGTAGACCAGGCTGTCCTGGAACTCACAGAGATCCACCTGCCTCTGGCTCCCAAGTGCTATGATTAAAGGGGTACCACCAACACCTGGCTGAAGAGAAGGTTTTTATTTTAAATATGAAGAAGAGTACAGTCAGAGTCTTCTGGAAGGGTCCAGATTGAACAGAGCCACGAGAGGAGAAGATGGGAGAGCAAGAGAGAGAAGAGAGGGCCACGAGGACCAAGAGAGCCAAGGTAACCAAAGGACACAGAATGTGTGGCCAAAATGGCAGGTTTTTCTAGGAGTCTAGCTCGGGGAGGGGAAGTGAAGCCCCTGGGGGGTGGGTTGAAAAGTGTTGAGAGCAGCCATGAGTACTGAGTGAGGCCAAGCAGTCACTGTGGTGTGCCAACAGGCACCGCAGTTAGCCATTTATCCTGAGTGACACTATCTAGTTTACTGACTGATGATATAATCCCTGTGCTCCCTGCCTTTCTCTTAGGCTCAAGCCAGAGCAGCCTTGAAGGTGATTAGAGGGGAGAGGGGAGGTTGGAAAATTAGTTTTCTGGTTCCATCCCTGTGAGTCAGCCCGTGACTGACTGTCAGTCTCCTTTATGGTAACTAACTGCACCAATTTTAGGTCAAGTGGTGTTAACAGCTCAGAAGGTTTCCTGAATTATCCCTGCCCTCTACCTAGATGTTTGAAATCAGTCCCTTTGAAAATAAAGCTCTATCAGATGGGCTTCCTATGTAGCCTCTGACTAATAGAGCCTGTAAGCAAGCGAGGAGCTTAACATAAGGGATGGTGGTGGAGTAAGTGGCATGCACCTTTTTTGTTTTGTTTTGTTTTTCAGAACAGGGTTTCTCCGTGTAGCCCTTGAAGTCTGAGAACTCACTCTATAGGCCAGGCTGGCCTTGAAATTAGAGACCCACCCACCTCTGCCTCCCAAGCGCTGGGATTAAAGGCCACTGCTGCCACCAACACCCCTGGCTTTTTTCAGTTCTTAGCCTTAATCTTCCTGGATTTATCAGTGGCATTTTACTAGTTCATTGCTTTCCACCCTGGAACAAATTCGTTAGTTCCTTGGCCTCCATGACAACATACTCTGAGCTGTTTTGTTCTCCCTCTGGTTGAATTTCTCAGCCTCTTCCTGTTCTTTCTCATTTCCCTAACGTCTGCATCTTCCTGATACTCAATGCTGAAGTCCCAAAGGCTGTTCCTTACTTCTTTTGTCTGTCTCTACCAACTCTCCATCTTCTTCCAATATCCTGACTGTAAATATTCTGCATGCTGTCCACATCCAGATTTACAGCTCTGAGTTAGATCTCTTCCAACTCTATACTCCTATATCCAACCTCACGACACTAAAGAATGGGGTCCTGAGCCAGCTTCTAACATCAGATGTTATTTTTTTTGAGGACTTTTGTAAGCCTCTTATTGGTTAACCATAGCCATTACTAAAAATTAAATTATATAAATGGAACAAAGACAACATTCAAAGCCTGAGTCGGGGATACAACTCAGTAATAGACACACGCACACATGAATTTTCAATAAGAAGTACTATACATTTTATTATTTGTGAAACATATCTCACTATCAGTAAAGTTACATATGTACACACACACCCTATATATACACACACACACCCCACACATACACATACATATATGCCATTCTTTTTCCTCAGCAGCTAGCTGTTAAACATTTGCTAACATTCCATCGCTAATAGGTAACTTGAACCTAGTTTGTTCAAAGCTGACCTCTTGACCGTCCACTCCTAATCAGCAGCCTCTGTGGACATTCTTTATCTCAATTACAGGGACTTTATCCTTCCAGCTGCCCCACCCAAGAACTCTTGTCATCTCTGACTCTTCTCTCTCAGATTCTAAATCCAACCTACAAGAAATGCTTTCCCAAGCTGGGTGAGTGGTGGTGCTGCATGCTTGCAATCCCAGCACCCAGGAGGCAGAGGGGCAGGTGGATTTCTGAGTGTGAGGATAGCCTGATCTACAGAGTGATTTCTAGGGCGGCAAGGGCTGCACCAAGAAACCCTGTCCGGAAAATCAAAAAGTCAAGCTCTTAATCAAACTAGCAATCTCTTCAGCCTGAAATAGAGACTTCCCTCTTAGATGAGGTGACCAGTGGAAGTAGAGAGGAGAACAAGACGAGGTGAAGGGGACTGTATATTTGTGTGTAAATGTCATAATAAAACCCATTCCTTTATACAAACATATTATGATAGTGTGGTAGTTCAAAATTGGCCACCATAAGTTCATAGTGAATGGCACTATTGGGAGGCATGGCTTGTTGGAGGAGGTATGGCCTTGTTGGAAGAAGTGTGTCACTGTGGAGGCCGGCTTTGAGGCATCATATATGCTCAAGCTACACCCAGAAATTCAGTTTACTTCCTGTTTCCTGCATATCATGATGCAGAATTCTCAGCTACCTCTCCAGCGTCATATTTGCTCACATGTTGTCATGTCCCACCATGGTGGTAATGGACCTCTGAACTGTAAGCCACCCAATTAAATGTTCTCCTTTATAAGAGTTGTTGTGCATCATGGTGTCTCTTTACAGCAATAGAAACCCTAACTAAGACAGAAGTTGGTACCAGGGACTGGGGTATTGCTGTGATAGCCTGACCATGTTTTTGTTGAAGGAATTTGGACTTTGGTACTTTGGATTAGGAAAGCAGTGAAATGCTTTAAGCACTGCTTAATGGGCCATACTAGTAGGAGCATGGGAGACAATGATATTGAGAATGATTTGAACTGTGGGGGCTGACTAAAGTGGTTTCAGAAGAGAAGAATTTTAGTATGTTGCCTAGAGATCATTCTCGTGATATTATGGTGAAGAAAGTGGCTGGTTTTTGACTCTGTCCAAAGAGTCTGCCTGAGGCAAAAATGAAGAGATTCAGATTAATTTCATGGCCAGAGGAAATCTCAAAATAACCTAGTATAAATTCTGTACTGTGGTGTAGACAGAGACTATACTTTCATTTCCTAGCCACCCAGACCCGAATAATCACAGAGACTATATTAATTACAACATTGTTTGGCCAATAGCTTAGGCATATTCCTAGCTAGCTCTTACATCTTAAATTAACCCTATTAATCTATGTATCGTGATGATATAAACAGATTAAGAAATGGAATAAAGGGAGTGGTCACCTCAGGGCAAGATCCCCCCAGCTAAGTTTTCAACTTGTGGAAAGGAATTAAAGAAAAGCTTAGAGCCAGATGTGGTGGTGTATGCCTTTAATCACAGCACTCAGAAGGTAGAGGCTGGCAGATCTCTCAGTTTGAGACCAGTATGGTCTACAGAGTGAGTTCAAGGATAGCCAAGGTTAGGCAGTGAAAGTTACCATCAAAAACAGAAAGCTGATGAAGATTGGATTGAACAAGGGGTCCATATTCCAGCCTCAGCAAACAGCAGAACATGGCAACTTTAGCCACATGGTTCTGACTTTAGAGTTAAGGATAGAAGAAAGGAAATGGATGGAACTAAAGAAAACCATTCTGAGTGAGGTAACCCAGACCCAGAAAGACAAACACAGTTTGCACTCACTCCTAAGTAGACATTAGATGTAAAGCAAAGGATAACCAGACTACAATCCACAGCTCCAGAGAAGCTGGGCAACTAAGAAGACCCTAAGAGGATCGCCCTGGAAAGGGGAAATACATGAGATCTCTTGATTAAACTGGGGGGGTATAAGGAAGGGGATATGAGATAGGAACATGAGGGATTGGGATGGTTGAGTTGGAGGAGGTAAGGAGAACAATGAAAGAGATACCTTGATAGAGGGAGCCATTATGGGAATAGGGCAAAACCTGGTGCCAGGGAAACTCCCAGGATTCCACAAGAATGACCCCAGCTAAGACTCCTAACAATAGTGGAGAGGTTGCCTGAACTGGCCTTCTCTTGTAATCAGATTGGTAACTACCCTAATTGTCATCATAGAACTTTCATCCAGTTCATCTAGTAACTGAGGGGAGCAGATGCAGAGATCTACAGCCAAGCACTGGACTGAGCTCCCGGAGTCGAGTTGAAGAGAGGAAAGATGGACTATATGAGCAAAGGGCATCAAGATCATGATGGGGAAACCCACAGAGACAGTTGAACTGAACTTGTGGGCGCTCATGGATTCTAGACCAACAGCTATGAAACTGCATGGGACTAACCTAGACCCTCTGCATGTGGGTGAGAGTCGTGTAGTTTGGTCTGTTTGGGGGCCCCTTGATGCATGAGCTGGCTTTTTGGAACCTATTCTCTATAGTGGGATGCCTTGTTCAACCTTGATGCAAGGGGGAGGAGCTTGGTCCCGCCTCAACTTGATATGCCAGGCTTTGTTGACTTCCATGGAAGGCCTTACCCTTTCTGAATGGAGAAGGAGGAAGAGTGGATGAGGTGGTGTAGAAGGGATGTGGGGGAAGGGAACTGGAGGAAAGGATGGAGGGGAAACAATGGTTGGTATGTAAAATAAATTTTAAAAATGTAATAATAGAAAAAAAGAAAGTAGAATTTTTTAAAAAAGATTTATTTATTTATTATGTATACAACATTCTGCCTCTATGTATGCCTGCACACCAGAAGAGGGCACCAGATCTCATTACAGATGGTTGTGAGCCACCATGTGGTTGCTGGGAATTGAACTCAAGACTTCTGGAAGAGCAGCCAGTGCTCTTAACCACTGAGCCATCTCTCTAGCCCCGAAAGTAGAGCTTTTTAAAGAAGAACAAGAACAAGAAGAAGAAGAAGAACAAGAACAAGAAGAAGAAGAACAAGAACAAGAAGAAGAAGAACAAGAACAACAACAAGAAGAAGAAGAAGAACAAGAACAAGAAGAAGAAGAACAAGAAGAAGAAGAAGAAGAAGAAGAAGAAGAAGAAGAAGAAGAAGAAGAAGAAGAAGAAGAAGAAGAAGAAGAAGAAGAAGAAGAAGAAAGGGATTACAGAATTTGCCTCCGTGACTAAGGAAAGCCACTGAGACCAGGCAAGTGTCAGGGATATCCCCGAATGGAAGCCTAGAGAGGCCATTGCATGAAGCTGTGAAGTTGAAACCTGGGTTGCATTGGAGATCCCAAGATGTTAGAGATGCCAGAGCTGTGGGATACCTGCTGAGGAAAGATGTCCCTGCTGCTAACAGAGAGTGGAACCAGTTCAAGAGAAAGAAGTGTGTTTCAGTCAACAAAGCTGAAAAGAGCTGGAGATGTGAAGAGTGATTGACACCAGGCATGGGGATGCAGAGTCTGGAGTTTGCCCAGCTGGTTTCCAGCCTTACTTTGGTCCAGTATTTCCTTACTATACACCCTTTGTTATTGTTTGAAATGATAAAATGTTTATTCTGTACCATTATACGTTGGAAATATGTGACCTGCTTTTTGATTTTGAATTTATAGGGGATTACAGTTAAGAGATTTCATGAATCTCACTCAGAAGAGACTTTGAACTTTGGACTTTAAAACATTGTTGAGATTGTGATAGACTATGGGGACTTTTGAAGTTGGACTAAATACATTTTACATTATGATGTTGTTATAAGCTTATGGGGGTCAGGGAGTGGAATGTGGTGGTTTGAATGTAATTGGCCCCCATAATCTCACAGGGAGTGGCACTATTGGGAGGTGTGGCTTTGTTGGAGTAGTTATGTCATTATTGGAGGAAATGTGTCATTGTGGAAGTGGGTTTTTTTTTTTTTTTTGGTTTTTCGAGACAGGGTTTCTCTGTAGTTTTGGAGTCTGTCCTGGAACTAGCTGTTGTAGACCAGGCTGGACTCGAACTCACAGAGATCCGCCTGCCTCTGCCTCCCGAGTGCTGGGATTAAAGGCCCAGCCTGGCCGTGGAGGTGGGTTTTAAGACCTCATATATGCTCAAGCCACATCCAATAGTTCAGTTCACTTCCTGTTTCCTGCATATCAAGAAGTAGAATTCTCAGGTACCTCTCCAGCATCATTCTATCTAATGCTGCCATGTCCCACCTTGATGATAATGGACCAAACCTCTGAACCGTAAGCCACCCAATAAATGGTTTTCTTTATAAGAGTTGCCGTGGACATGGTGTCTTGTCATAGCAATGGAAACTTAACTAAGACAGATAACAGTCTCGGTTATCAACTTGACAACTACGTAAAGGCGTTAATTAGTGAAGAATGGGATTCTGTAATTTGGGATAGAGATCTGTGGAAGGACCCTATTGAGGCTGAGGACTTTGAACCGACAAATTCTCAAGGGTTTATCTCACCTGAGGAAGTAGTCTTTCCACCCTCAGCAGAAGATGTACTCCCATTCCCTGAAATATTACCTTTTCCACCTTTGACTGAGGAATTTAATCCGTTTATAGTCTCCTAATGCAGCAATGGACTTTCCCTGAAGGAGATACCTGGCAAGATTATACTACTGATGCTTCTTGGAGCCCACCAATAGTTGCCTCTAGACCTATAATCAGAGTAGGCTAAGCAGGCTCCTAGGAGGGAGGTAGAAAGTACAGTCTCTAAGGAGGTACACGGCACTGCTAAAGATCTGGGGGAATGTGTGGGAATGGATTTAAGGGTGTGGGATAATGGTGGCGGTAACAGAGAACTAAAGCAAGCTGAGTTCATTGATATGGGCAGTCTGCATTGAGATTCTAGGTTTAACGTGGAAGCTCGCACATTTTAAAAAGGTTTCAAAAGTTTGTCAAAAGACGGCCTGCTGAAAAGGAGTTGGAGATGCCTGATATCCCTTGGCTTAGTGTTGGTGAAGGGATTTGAAGGCTCAGGGAAATTGAAATGCTGGATTGGGTATGCTGCATAAATCTTAATCCTCCGCAGTGGGAATACCCAGAACACAAACCCTTCACTAGCCCTGTAAGACAGAAAATGGTGAGGGGGGCTCCAACACATTTCAAGAGCTTTGTTGTTGCCCTTTCCATGTGCCAGGCCTTAGGGTTGGAGATGCTGCTGCTCGGTTGGAGGAATGAAATAAATGCAATGGGTTTAATGGAGCCCTGAGATAGCAGGGGCCAGGTGGCAGCACTGAAAAGCCAAAAAAAAAAAAAAAAGTAGTCGTGGTTATTGTAATAGACAACATAGACAAAGTAATGCCCATAATGGCCTAAGCCATAACGGTCAGCACAGGCAAAGGGAATTTTACGGTGACATGACTTGTATGGATATTTGATGCTGGCTAATCAATCATGGTGTTTCTAGATATGAAATAGATAAGAAGCCTACCGCATTTTTGTTTATTTATGTAAGCGGGAAAATTCTCAAACAAATGAAAGAAAGGCTATATGGGATCGAGGACAAAAAGCATCTCAGCTCATGAACCAATTTCTGACTTAAGGTAGTTTGCAGACCCAGAACCCCTCTAACGAAGGGATGGCCAGGTTCCCCTGAGGAAGAACCTTGATAAAATACCTAAGAGTTTCACTGTTAGCCTTTCTCAGTCTTTCCCCAGAGGGACCTTTGGCACTTTATAAGGGTAATTGTACACTGGGGGAAAGGGAACAATCAGCTATTCTGGGTCTGCTGGATTCTGGTTCTGAATTGACACTGATCCCAGGACACCCAAAGAAATATTGTAGCCAGCCAGTTAAAATAGGGGCTTATGGAGGCCAGTTGATTAATGGAATTTTGGCTGAAGTCTGATTCGCAGTAGGTCCAGTGGGTCCCTGAACTCATCCTGTGGTTATTTCCTCAGTTCCAGAATATATAATTGGGATAGATATACTTAGAAGTTGGCAGAATTCTTACATTGGTTCTCTGACCTGTGGGGTGAGGGCTATTGTGGTTGGAAAGGCTGAATAGAAGCCTTTAGAACTGCCTCTGCCAAGAAAAATAATGGCTCAAAAACAGTACTGCATCCTGAAGAAATTGCAGAAATTAGTGTCACCATCAAGGACTTGAAAGATCCATGGGTGGTGGTCCCCACCACATCTTCCTTTAAGTCTTCTTTCTGACCAGTACAGAAGACAAATAGATACTGGAGAATGACAGCTGACCATAGTCAATCAAGTAGTGATTCCAATTGCAGCTGCTGTACCAGCTGTGGTGTACTAGCTGGAGCAGATTAATACATCTCCTGGTATACAGTCCGCAGCTATTGATTTAGCAAATGCTTTTTTCTCAGTACCTTCCCATAAAGACCACCAGAAGCATTGTGCTTTCAGTTGGCAAAGGCAGCAGGGCACCTTTCCAGTTTTACCTCAAGGATATATTAACTCTCCTGCTTTGTGGCATAACTTAGTTCCAAGGGATCTTGATCATCTGTCTCTTCCACAAACTATCACATTGGTCCACTGTATCGATGATGTTATGCTGATTGGACCAAATGAGTAGGAGGTAGCCACCACTTTAGATTTGTTGGTAACATATAGACACATCAGAGGATGGGAAATACACCCAACCAAATTTGTAGGGCCTTCTAGGGCCCTCTGCCTCAGTGAAATTCTTAGGCGTCCAGGGGTGTGGGGCATGCAGAGATATTCCTTCTAAGGTGAAGGATAAGTTGTGGCACCTGGCCCTTCCCACCACCAAGAAAGAAGCTAGTAGGCCTGTTTGCATTCTGGAGGCAGGCATCACATTCCTCGCCTGGGTGAGTTATTCTAGCCTATTGACCGTGTGCCTCAGAAAGCTGCTAGCTTTGTGTGGGGCCTGGATCAGGAGAAGGCCCTTCAACAGGTCCAGGCTGCTGTGCAGGCTGCTCTACCACTTGGACCACATGATCCTGCAGACCTGATGGTACTTAAGGTGTCAGTGGCAGCTAGGGATGCTGTTTGGAGTCTTTGGAGGCCGCCATAGGTGAATCACAGAGGAGACCACAGGGATTTTGGAGCAAGGCCCCGCCATCATTTGCTGGCTACTTTCCCTTTGAGAGACAGCTCTTGGCCTGTTATTAGGCCTTAGTGGAAACTGAACATTTAACAAAGGGCCACCAAGTTACCATGTGACCCAAGCTACCCATCAGGAGCTGGGTGTTATCTGACCCACAAAGCCATAAAGTAGGACGTGCACAGCAGCAACCTATTATCAAATAGAAGTGGTGTATATGTGATCGGGCCTGAGCAGGTCCTGAAGGCACAAGCAAGGTACATGAAGTTGCCCAGATGTCTATGGTTTCTAGTCCTGTTACAATGCTGTCTGCTGCCAAGCATGCACCTATAGCCTCATGGGGTATTCCTTATGGTCGGCTGACTGAGGAAGAGAAGACTAGGGCCTGGTTTCCTGGTGGTCCTGACGTTATGTAGGCACCACCCAGAAGTGGACAGCTACAGCATCATGACCCCTGTCTGGGAGAATCTTAAAAGACACCAGAGAAGGGAAATCTTCACGGGGGCAGAACTTCAGGCAGTACACATGGTCATACATTTTGCTTGGAAGGGGAAATATGTAATTGTTCACTGATTCATGGTGGCAGATTGACTACGCTGGACCACTTCCTCCCTGGAAAGGATAGTGCTTTGGTGTAGGAGATCCTTCTGTCTATGTGTTGCTTTCATTGGTTAATAAAGGATCTGCCTTGGGCCTATAGCAGAGCTATAGGGGAACATAGCTAGGTGGGGCAAACTAAACGGAATACTGGGAAGAAGAGACGGAGGATGCCATGGAGCCACCGCCAGAGGTAGATGTGCTGAAACTTTGCTGGTAGGCCATGACCTTGTGGTGATATACAGATTAATATAAATGGGTTAAATTAATATAAGAGTTAGCCAATAAGAAGCTAGAGCTAGTGGGCCAAGCAGTGTTTTAATTAGTATAGTTTCTGTGTGGTTATTTCGGTTCTGGGCAGCCGGGACGAACAAGTGACTCCCTCCTCCTACAGTGCTTTGTCCCTACTGGAGTAGATCCTTATTCTGGTTATGGGTTTGCCTTTCCTGCACATAATGGTTCTGCCAAAACCACTGTCCATGGACTTACAGAATTAGTTATCCATCATCATGGTATTCCATATAGTATTACTTCTGACCAAGGGATTCACTTCACAGCCAAAGAAATGTGACAGTGAACCCACAGTCATGGAATCCACTGGTCTTACCATGTTTGCCATCATCCTAAAGCAGCTTGCATGCTAGGAAGATGGAATAGCCTTTAGAAGACAAACTTACAGCATCAATGGTAGCACCCAGGAAGGCTGGGGCAGGGTTCTCCACTAGGCAGTATATGCTTTGAATCAGCATCCAATATTATGGTACTGTTTCTCCCACAGCCAGGATCCATGGGTCCAGGAATCAAAAGGTGGAAAAGGGAACGGCTCCACTCACTATCACCTCCAGTGACCCACTAGGAAATTTTTGCTTTCTCTTCCAGTAACCTTAAGTTCTGCTGGCCTAAAAGTTTTGGTTCCAGAGTGGGGAGTGCTCCTATCAGGAGACACAACAGTGCATTGAACTGGAAGCTCAGAATTTCCCCTGGTCACTTTGGGCTTCTGATGTCCTTAAGTCAACAGTCTGAAAAAAGAAATGGCAGGGTTAGGAGGGGTGATTGACTCATATTATCAAGGGAAAATTAGACCGCTTCTCCACAGTGGAGGTGTGAACGATTGTGTCTAGAGTGCAGGAGATCCTTTAGGGCATCTCTTGGTACCACCGTGTCCTGTGATGAAAGTCAATGGGAAACTAATCCAGGCAGAATGACAAAAGGCACAGACCCATCAGGAATGAAAGTATGGGTTACTCATCCAGGAGAGGAGCCAAGATCTGATGAGGTGCTTGCTGAGGGTCAAGGAAATACAAAATGGGTAGTAGAAGAAGGTAGTTACAAATACTAGTTAAGGCCATGTGACCAAGTTGCAGAAATGAGGATTATAATTGACATGTCTTCTGTCAAATTTTGTTAAGAATATACTTGTACAGATATTTGTTTTCTCTCCTCAATAAATCATGTAATGATTCTGGATGGTGGTGCACACCTTTAATCCCAGCACTCAGGAGGCAGAGGCAGGCAGATCTCTGTGAGTTTGAGGCCAGCCTCGTCTACAAAGCAAGTTCTAGGACAGCCAGGACTGCTACACAGAGAAACCCTGACTTGAAAAACAAAACAAAACAAAATTTATCGTGTAATGCAACATCAGCTAAGAGACTATCTGGTTATCATAGTTAAGTTTTGAGATACCAAAAGAATGTCCCTCAAGGAATATTGTCATCTATTCTAAAATTTTAATGTATTTTTAGTTGTACAAGGGATAGTTATTTAATATTAGGCATAATTATGACCTGCTTATTGTTTTATTTGGAAATTAAGCGTGACATACGGAGATCTGATTGTCAGGTTGACAAGGTGTGGACTTGTGATGGCTATTCTTGGTTGTTAATCTGGAATTAACTAAAACCCAAGCAGCTGGGTACACCTGTGGGGGGTTATTTCTTTTTTTTTTTTTTCTTTTTGGTTTTTCGAGACAGGGTTTCTCTGTGGCTTTGGAGCCTGTCTTGGAACTAGCTCTTGTAGACCAGTCTGGGCTGGAACTCACAGAGATCCGCCTGCCTCTGCCTCCTGAGTGCTGGGATTAAAGGCGTGCGCCACCACTGCCCAGCGAGGGGTTATTTCTTAAATTAAGTGGGAAGACCCACTTTTAATCCAGATCATTTGAGGTGGGAAGATCTACCGTTAATCTGGGCCACACCTTCAGCTGGCAGCTCTATAAAAGACACGGATGAAGGACATTTGCCCCCTTTGCCTGCTTGCTCTCATTTTCATTGGCAAGTCCACTAGAGCCTACTTCAGGACTCCAACACACGATGACTACTGGATTCTTGGACTGTCCACTGGACGATAGCCATTGTTGGGCTAGCTGGATCACAGCCTGTAAGCCACTATAATAAATCATATATGTATGTATATATATATGTGTGTGTGTGTGTACATACACACACATTCATTCATTCAATCAGTTCTGTTCCTCTAGAGAACCCTGACTAATACATATATCCACTGATAATAGAAAAAGAACACGTACTATAGGGAATGGAAGAAGCCCTCAGTGAGGGAAGTTCTGAGTGAGGGTGTATTTTGGCATGAGCAAGTCCTGGTGAGGACTCTGATTCCAACTGGCCCATGGGAAACTGGGAAAGCCATTATCTATGGACGAGGCTCAAAAGGGATGGCAGTTTTCTTCAGGGGACTGGGTAAGAGTGTTTACGAAGGAGCAACCAGTATGTGTGAAGACTAGTAACTGCAACTTCCTCCTTTAGGATGCTCACAGCCTGAGACTGCTCGCCGACAGAGACCTTCCAGCAAGACTAAACCAACCCTTCCCCTGGACTGTACCTAATAAACATGCTAAGGTTTCGGGTTGCAATGATAGCAGTAGTGTTTAAAAAAAAAATCATTGGGTGGTGGTGGCACTCACGTTTAATCCCAGCACTCATGAGTCAGAGGCAGGTGGATCTTTGGGTTTGTTGCCAGCCTGGTCTACAGAGCGAGTTCCAGGACAGTCAGGGCTACACAGAGAAACCCTGCCTCGAAAAACGAACAAACAACAACAAAAACAAACAAACAAGCAAAACCCCCATCATCCAGCTTCATTGTATGTGTGTTTGTACGTCTGTCTTTTCTTCATTCCGTTGCCACCCTGAGCCAAGCTTCTAGGACCCAAACCATGAGGGACAGGGCACCACACAGTATTGCGACCCCTCTTCCTCCCACACACCCCTCTACCCTAGTTCTCATCATCTAAAGTGCTATAGGTTTTCTATTATATGGTTCAGTTTTTAGACCTTTTTCCTCCCACAGGAACATACACTCAATAATTTTATTTTGTTTGTTCACTATATTAAAAACTCTTCAGATAGTTTCCTATTAGGCATTCAGTCTGATGAACAAATATTGTGAGCATCTTAAATATTCATGAATAATGTTGTTGAGCTTACTGTAGGAAAGAGGAGGACTAGGGATCCTAGAGCGAGTCCCCAACCCTGTCACGTGCTCAGCTGGGGTCTGGTGTCATTTGTCTTCGAGTCTCCTAGCTGTGAAATGTGTCACTTGGAAATAACTGTGCTCTTTTAAAAATGCCAGAAATATGCAGTGGACTGAGACGAAGGTGACAGATTACACTCTGCTGGATAAAATCAACAGCATCTCGCATCAGTCACCAGAAGGGTTACCAAAAAATGAACATTTATTGAGTATCTAGCATATAAAAAGAGGATACAAAGATGACCCAGACACAGGCCTTCCTTGGAGATGCTCCTAGCCTAGTGGGCAAGGCAGTCATGGAAACAGATAGCCATACAACATTGCTGTCAGCTCAACTGTTTATGCTAATAAGACCCATCACAGGCCTCAAGGCTCCCACAAGATAGGGGTAAAGAGGCAGAAGGGCAAGGCACTTGCTCAGGCCTTCGCCTTGCTTAGAACACCTTTGTCCTGCATCCCACCTCTGCGGACAAAGGGGTCTGCTCATGAAGAGAGAGGCTAACGATGACACGAAAATCTGAGTACCTGGGTTTTAAATCTTGATGTGTAACCTTGTATGCAGCTTCAAGTCTGCTAGTTACAATCTACAGAGTGACATGGCACACACAGTCGTGTCGTGTGCCCCCTCCCCCCACAACAGCTGGCCCCTGAGGACTCATCTGCTCCACCCCTTCCTTACCCCAAGCAGCCAAACCCTCCCCTTCTGCTCTGTGCCTTCATTGACACAGCTCCCCTACTCTGACACCTTTGCTTAGCCTTCCCAGCTTTGACAGTTCCATTGCTCTCTCTGGCTCTGCTGTCACCACCTCTGGGCCCTAAAGCTCCAGTTTCCTCTCCCTCAGGATCTGTTCTTGCCTTTTCCTGTCTACTCACCACAGGGAAGCCAGAGGGATCTGTCTTCAGTATGTAGGACTTTACCACGATGCTTATCCTAGCAGAAACAAAAATAGAACTTTCATTTCTTGATTTAAAGCCTGTAATTTTTTTCACAGCTCACCTGGATCTATATAGACCAGGTTGACCTCTAACTCAGGGATCTGCTCACCTCTGTCCCCCAAATACTGGGCTTAAAGGCATTGGCTACCATGCACCACAAGCCCATAAACTTTACTGTGGCCCACGAAGCTTTGTGATACCCCCCTCCCTGCCCCACCCCCACCCCTGCATTGTTCTCTCCACTCCAGCCAAAATACCCTTTCTTGCCCAGTGTATCATATTTCCCTCTCCCTGGCAACCTTCGCGCATGCTTCCTTCTTTTACTTGAAAAATGTCTACTCATTTGTCAGAGTTCAGCTCAAACCTCCTGTCGTTCCCCCAACTCGCCCCTCAGCTTTGTCAGGTACTAACTTGCCATAACAGTAGTTTTAGAGTTAACTGTGAACCACTTAGTGCCCTATCTCCCTCTGAATAGGGACCACATATCTTGCTCATCACTGCACGAGAGGCGCCACGAGCTGAATTTGGCATAGAACAGGTACCCAAAATGTGTAACGCACACTTAGTCACCAATAGATGCTCAGCCCCTTGTGGGTATCAAAGAGGTTTTCTGTGCCTGCGAAACAGTGTAGTGCGCTGTCCAGATCACCTGTCACTAAAGACTTGACATTCCAGCTGCTAGCCATGTTAGTGTCCACACAAAGCCTTTAGCTGTCAGCTGCTCCAGATATGGATCCCTCTTGGCTCCTGTTGCGCCTCTTGCCAGGAGACACTAATCAGTGATTGTCAAGACCGCAGTGTAAAGATCTGCTATCCCGGAGTTCACAGGGTGAACCCAAAAGCAGTCTCTCCTAAACCTCCTGCACTGCAGGAATCCAAACCGCTGTAGACTCAGGTTCCTTTTTTGCCTTCTCTGACCTCTCTCCATCTTAACCTAAAGTTTGTAGACATCGTTCAGCTATCCAAGCTTTTTCCATCATTTTTCTATTACAATAGAAATTCTATATTTCTATATTCAATTCTATACTTATGTGTATTATTCCCGTGAAGAAGCAGGCTCAGAGTAGTGAGCGATCCGCCTTAGACCAACCAAGCACTATCTAGAAGCTAATCTCACACAGATTTTTCTCCTTTCTCTCCCTATTAAGTCGCATTAAGCAACCAAATTCATACAAGCGAATTTTGGTCTCAGACTCAAGAAAACGGGATCTTTGGATCTGGAGCGACCGGCGCCGAACATCTGGGGAAACTGAGGTCCAGAGCCAGGACTCCACGCCTGCAGAGGCGACTGCGAAGGGGGCGCGTCCTGGCTGGTGGGCCGCCTCCTTCCGGGCCCGCCACGCCGGGGTCTCTCCTCCCCGTCTTTTCCCTCGCCAAGCCGCCACCTCGGAAGCGAGTCATGGTTGCGACCGTGGCGGCGGCGTGGCTGCTCCTATGGGCCGCGGCCTGCGTGCAATCCGAGCAGGACTTCTACGACTTCAAGGCAGTCAACATCCGGGGCAAGCTGGTGTCGCTGGAGAAATACCGCGGCTCGGTGAGTGACGGTGTCCTGCGGGCCTGACTCGGCGGGGGCAGGGCTCGATAGGGGCACCCAGCCGGGGCTCTTCGGGGGATGCCCCCCTCGGGTGCATCACAGCTCGGAAATGCTTCCGTTGGGCACCACCCGGGGATCCCAGCCCCGCGAACCAACCATCCATCCGGCGCCCCCACGCCCTTGCCCACTTAGGCCCGCGGCTACGTGGCACAGCCGAGAAACCACAACGCGCTGTCTGCGCTCTCCAGGGCGCAAGATCTCGCCCGGAAAGAGAATGCCCTCCGCCCCGGCTTTGCCTCTTCTAAGAGTAAAAGTAACCCTAGCTTTTGTCCCTCCAGTCTGACTTTTGTGCCTGGAACAGTGAGTGGGTCGACAAATAAATGTGCAGGGTAGGAAGTGACCATCTAAGATGGACCTTTGTTTGGCTCTTAGAATGCACACTAAAGCCCTGAGAACGAAGGCTTGGGCACAGGACCACACAACAGTAGAAAGCAACCAACACTGGAAGAGAACCCTACACACCCTTCCCATCCCTTTGGTCCTCTCAAGCCCCACCCCTTAGAGGGCAGTTGTGATGGAGTTGCTAGCCATCCAGCAGGACAGGCCCCTCCTTGCTAGACTGAATCACAGTAAGGGAGTGTATCAGGATTGGGTCTTAAAAAAAAAAAAAAAAAAAGACTTGAGCAATGAGCAAGACAGATCAGGACAAGGAGAGCTGGCCAAGTCCAGACACAAGCAAAAATGCACGGGGGGTGAGCAGGACCAGGGCTTTCAACAGTGGTACCTGAAGGATACAAACCCCGAGGCTAAAGGTGGTAGACGGGACTGATGGGGCCAGGGAGAACCCAGAGGGACTTTGAACTACAAGTTCAGAGACCCAGGTGCTATGCTGTTTGTGACAAAGAGTCCTCAAGGGCAGGCCGTGGTGTTGCAGGCCTATAATCCCCAGCCCTGCACTAGGGAGGAAAAGACAAGCTGGCCCTGTGGGCTCGAGGCCAACTTGATGTCCTCTTAGGGAGTTCCAGCCAGGGCTACTATCTTGGAAAAATAATAACAATTAATTTTTAAAAAATCTGTCAAAGAATCTTCTGCCTCTTGAGATGGAGTGGGAGACCCTGGTGTGAAGGTGTGTGGTGCTGGACATTAACCGACCTGTGAGCCCATCATCCAGGCTTGGATGAATCACAAAAGAATGGCTCTCAGTATGGTTTTCTTGGGAGCAGGGCCATCTTTAGAGACAAAACTATTTTCAATCGCCTTGACATTCTTGATTATGCTGGGAGTCCTTGCTCTGACCAGTGTGCTGTGAGTTTCAAATAAGAGGATGGTGTGGAAGTATTTGGTAAGCTTTAGGGTGCTCGTGTGTGTTGTAGGTTTTGTTAGTGACCTCATCCAGGATGCCAAAGAGTTGCAAAGAGCAGGGTCCATTCCTGTCAGGCCTCCCCTCCCCTCTAACACAGCTGGACATAGTCCCCAGATATACCACCTGAGCAGCTCCTCCAGTCATTAATTCATTGTTATTTGGCACCTACTGTATACTAGCTAGAAACCCAAGCCCTGAAAATATATAGTGATGGGCAAAACAAGTTGATGTTTTAATCAAGCTTATAGGGAGGAAAGACAATAAATGAGGCACTGAAAACTGAGTCAGGCAATCCCAACAGCGATAAGAGATTTAAAAAACAAAAATAGGCAATACTTTTCAGCTCCTGAAAGGAATAGTGTGTAGAGTTAGCCTGGAACAGTGATACATACTTTTAATCCCAGCACTTGGGTGGCAGAAGCAGGCAGATATCTGTGAGTTCAAAGTTAGTCTGGTCAATATACCCAGTTCTAGGCCAGCCAAGGCTGTGTTAGGTAATGAGATCCTGTCTCAAAAAAAAAAATTAAAATAAATAAAAAAGGTAGAGTTAAAGGGGCCAGTAGGATTGCTCAGTGGGTGTGTCAAGGACCCGAGTTCAATTCTCAGGACTTGTGCGGTAAAAGGAGAGAGCTACTTCCTGGAAGTTACTCTCTGATCTCCAAACATGCACACCACGGTGTGCAGGATCACTCCGCCCCCGGTTTGTTTTGTTTGGTTGGTTGTTTGAAGTGGGGTAGAGTTAGAATTTGAACCCCAGCAGTACAACTCAAGAGTCTCTGCCCTTAATTGCTAAGCTCAGAAAAAAGAAACCAGGAGCAGTCAGTCAAGGGAGGCTGGTTGACCTGAGCTGGGCCTGTTGCCTGGGGCATACCTTCATTTGTTCATTAACAAACATTTGCCGCCTCCTACTACATGCCTGATACTGAGTGACAGTCATAGATGTCATGGATGACAGTCACTGAGTCCATGGCTGGGCATGAATGTTGAGGTCATCGCTTGGGGGGAGTGCTTACTTCCTGGGTGGAATGTATGAGTGAGAGAAGGGGGTGTGTAATGTGTTTTATTGACTTGCTTCTCTTTACACATCTGAGTCTGTTTCTATGCGTGTGTGTGCACATAAGTGAACAAGCTCCTTGGTTTCCTGGATGGAATGAGAAGCAAGATGCTCCCCTTCACAAAGCCTAGGGAGACACACGTGATACAGGTTAAAAAGAAGCATCTTAAAGTGCACTCAATAAAGGCCCAGCAGGAAAGAAGGTAGGAGACCCTTACCTGGAGAAGAGAATTTAAGAGTCCCTACCTCTTACCAGCCCCAGGCAGAGTGTGCGGTGGGTCAGATCAGCTCAATGATTCTCAGCAGGGGAAACTTTCTCAGAAAGATTTTTTTTTTTATGTTAGCTGGATGGTGGTGCACACCTTTAATCTCAGAACTCAGGAGTTAGAGGCAGGCAGAGCTCTGTGAGTTCGAGGCCAACCTAGTCTACAGAATTAATTCTAGGATAGCCAGGGCTACACAAAGAAACCCTGTCTCAAAAATGAAAAAGAAAAAAGGGGTTTTTTTTTTGTTATTACATTGTGTGTGTGTTTATGTGTGCTTGCTGTTAGTA
>PVIU01006679.1:63679-99454 GCA_004026605.1 Ondatra zibethicus
TTACATTGTGTGTGTGTGTGTTTATGTGTGTTTGCTGTTATTACATTGTGTGTGTGTTTATGTGTGCTTGCTGTTATTACATTGTGTGTGTGTGTGTTTATGTGTGTTTGCTGTTATTACATTGTGTGTGTGTTTATGTGTGCTTGCTGTTATTACATTGTGTGTGTGTGTGTGTTTATGTGTGCTTGCTGTTAGTACATTGTGTGTGTGTTTATGTGTGCTTGCTGTTATTACATTGTGTGTGTGTGTTTATGTGTGCTTGCTGTTATTACATTGTGTGTGTGTTTATGTGTGCTTGCTGTTATTACATTGTGTGTGTGTGTTTATGTGTGCTTGCTATTAGTACATTGTGTGTGTGTTTATGTGTGCTTGCTGTTATTACATTGTGTGTGTGTGTTTATGTGTGCTTGCTGTTATTACATTGTGTGTGTGTTTTTGTGTGCTTGCCTTTCATGGTGTCCAGGTGGGGGCCAGAGAACAACTTAAGGGAAATCATTTCTTTCCTTCTACTTTGTGGGGACCCTGGGATTGAATTTAGATTGTCAAGTGTGGCAGCAAATGGTTATCTCTCCAATTTGTTTTGGTTTTTTGTTTTGAGATACGGTGTCTCACTGTGCAGTAGCTGGCCTGGAACTTGCTAAGTAGACCAGGCTGGCCTTGAACTCATGAAGGTTCACTTGCTTCTGTCTCTGCCTCCTAAGTGCAGGGATTAAAGGCATGTGGCATATTTTTTTTTTCATTAAAGAGACGGTCTTTAATGCCTAAACTGTGTAGTTTAGGCTTGTCTCCAATTTACAATTCTACTGCCTTAGCGTCCTTAGAGCTGGGATTACAGGTATGTGCCACAGACCCCATTGGGAAACATTTTTGGTGGTCAAGCCTAGACTTCAAGTGGGTATAGGCTAGGATGATGCCAAATATTCTTCAATAAACAGGACACTCCCCACAAAGAAGACCTGTAATTTCAGTACTGCTGAATTTAAGGAGTCTATCTAGTGTGTTCCAGACTGACCCTGGGAAGTGGTCAGTAGCCAGGTGATATTATCCCAACTTGTCTCAAAAACAGCCATGGAGCTAGGGTGCCCAGGCAAAGGATTGTAATCTTTCAGGAATACATAGCTAGCAGCTGGAAATATGGCATTGGTGCCAAAATTCTAATTACATTATAACTCATTTCCATCAGCTAGCTAGCACTGTATTTATTGCCTAAAGTCTTTAATAAAATTAGGGCTCAGTGATCAAAGTATTTGTTTGCTGGAAGGGAGGAGATAAAAAGGACTGTCCTGGGGGTCATTCTGTCTGTGTACCCGTGTACTGGCAGTCCCAACCCGGGGAGGGTACAGGGAGGCTCTTTTGCTTCCTTTTTCTTTAGAGACTTCTGGGAAAGAGCCCGCCTGAATTCCTGGAAGTACCCAGCTGACAGAACCAAATTGAAAGCTCTTCCCCAGCATCGCCTACTGATACGTGGTCTCTGTGTGCATGCCTGTCTGTGAATGTACTATATGTATTTGTGGCTTGTGTACTACTAGCTAATGTTTGCATCATAGAGCATGTGCCTATTAATTTAGGTGAACTGTGTGCTTACAGTCTCAGATACTCATGTATGTGTGTACATGTGTATAGGCCCCCACATGCTTGACTTCATATGTGGGTGTATTTTGTGGGAACATTATACACATATTCACATATGTTCATAGCATTCTTGCATGTGTGATGTAGACATATCAGAGTAGACACAAGTGCATGCCTCCTCGCTGGATTGTGTATGGTTCTAAGCCTTCTGTTTTGTTTCTGCCACACAGGTTTCTCTGGTGGTGAACGTAGCTAGCGAATGTGGCTTCACAGACGAGAACTACCGAGCCTTGCAGCAGCTGCAGCGGGACCTGGGTCCCTACCATTTTAATGTGCTTGCCTTCCCTTGCAACCAGTTTGGCCAACAGGAACCAGACACCGACAGGGAGATTGAGAACTTTGCCCGCCGTACCTACAGTGTCTCTTTCCCCATGTTTAGCAAGATCGCAGTCACTGGCACTGGTGCCCACCCTGCCTTCAAATACCTGACCCGTGAGTCCTGTCTCTTCTCCTATCGCCTTCCCTCCCTGGCTGTCTCCATGACTCCCTGGGCAACAGAAGCTGCTGGCTGGCTGGGTCACCTTTGTCTTCCTGACCCTTGGAGGAAGTGGGTGAGGGTAGGCCTGAGCAGAGGCAGAATCCTGCCCAAGCCTCTATACCTGTTGTCTCGCCATAGGACGTCCCTGAGATCTTGTCCCCACTCACAGGGGCTCCTGGGAGCACACGGATCATCCCGCTTTTGTCAGAGTTCCTCGGCTAAGCTTATAGACTGAGAACAGAGAAACTAAGGCACAGCCATGAGATGCCACACACCTGGAGAAGGGTGACCAAGATGACTGAAAGTCTCTTGTTCTGAGCTAAAGTCCATACACTAAGAGGGAAACCTCTCCAAAAGAATCAGCTTAATTGCCATGCCTGGAATACCAGTGACAGGCATGAGGCGTGGGCTGTGAATGAAATCACCAAGCACAGAAAGGCAGTAGAGTTTGCTAGGTACCCTGTGGTCTAATTGCAACAGACAAGAGAGTATAGAAGCTGTGCAGAGATGGTCTAAGGTGGGTGGTGCTTTTATGAGTATGGGGAGGGAGGCTCTGTGGACAGTCAGACAGTGTTTCAATGTCACTGCGCTCTGTTTAGGTCTTGCCCGGTGGGACATCTGCTCAGTGCTGTCTCTCTGGAAGGGTAGGCAGGTGTCACATTAGGTTATCTCTTCTTAAGACTGGCTATCTATGTGAGAAGCAGGTTTGGCTCACCAAGGGTCAAACATTGAGTGTTCTGAGCCTGTTCCTTAAAAAGTGGGTGGCGGCGGCACACGCCTTTAATCTCAGCATTTGGGAGGCAAAGTCAGGTGGATCTCTGTGAGTTCTGCCAGCCTGGTCTACAAAGCAAGTTCCAGGACGGCTAGCACTGTTACACAGGAAAAACCCTACCTCAGGGAAATAAATAAATAAGATAAAAAAAAATAAAAAGTGGGATTCTGGGATTAGAGAGGTGACTTCAAGGTTAAGAACACTGGCTGTTCATCCAGAATCAAACCCAGGTTTGATTCCTAGTGCCCATAGGGCAGCTCACAACCATCTGCAACTCCGGTCCCAGAGAATCCAATACCCTCTTCTGGCCTCCTTGGACATTGTACACATACCATGTACAGACATGCATGCAAGCAAAACACCTATACACATTAAAAATAGAAGAAGAAAAGAAAAGAAAGAAAGATAATCCCAAATGCCTGTCTCAGCTGCAGCCCCTGTGAACTTTGGAATCTGGTGAGCTTTGTGTATTTGTTAAAGTCATCCTTTTCTCCCCCTCCTGTGTGTTTTGTTAGTTTTCTCCCAGTTCCCACAAATGTAGATCAATCTGGCCTTGCATTAGAAGCACCTGGAAAGATCTCATAATTGTACAAGCCTGAACCCTACTCTATCAGAGCCCAAGAATTTTTTCGAAGGCCCCACTTCCTGACAGTGATTTGGATTCAGCCAGTACATGGACTAACCTTTAGAAGCCATTAAGACTTAATTGGAAGCAGGGAATTGTGGTGCAGGCCTACACGTAGGAGTTAGAAGCTAGGAGGATACGGCTTTCCAGATCTTCCTCAGCCACATTGCAAGACTAAGATAGCCTGGGTTACACGGAATCTTGTCTTGAAGCCGAACAGCCATCGAGAACAGGGTGCAACTGTTTGGGGTAATTAGGAGAGGATGACTGGTGGGTTGTACTGTATCATGTACTTCCCGGGATCCTCTCTCAATATGGATCCCCCAACTGGAATCTACTGGAGAGCTTTTGAAAAGTGCTGGGAGCTGGGTCTTGTTCTCAGTGCCGCTAATTTAAGTAGTCTGGGTGGGGCCTGGGTATGAGATACACCGATAGTGGGATCCAGGAATTGGGCACAGCAAGGCACACTGCTCTTCTGCTTCCTTTTTCTTTAGAGACTTCTGGGAAGGAGCCCACCTGGAACTTCTGGAAGTACCTAGTGGCCCCAGACGGAAAAGTGGTGGGGGCTTGGGATCCAACCGTACCCGTGCAGGAGATCAAGCCGCGGATCACAGAGCTGGTGGCAAAGCTCATTCTTCAGAGACGAGCAGAGTTGTGACCCTATTCTCTCTTCCCCACCATTCCTGTCCCTCAGCAAACTCAAGTGGTGCTTCACAGGCAGAAAGCCTGGGCTTCTCATCCCTTTGGTGACATAAAGGCAGAAGTCTCAGACTTGGATGACTTGAATCCAAGAGCAAGGAATAGAAACTACTGGTCAATGAGAGTTCTTAACAGTCAGTCACCGGCCACTAGGCCAATAGCCAAAGAAACATGGCAGTCTATGAGAAACCATGTAGAAGGGTATGAAGCAATCATCTCCTAGCCAGACTTCTGTAAAGGGGAGCCAAGTCTTACCTCACAGAAATGCCATGAGGATTAGCATCTAATACCTGTGAACGTGCCTGAGGCAATGTTAGCCAAAGATGAAGCATTCAACACATGTTTTCTGCCTATAAACAAAACAGTACTTGTGCTAATAAAACTTGAACTCAACACAGATTTCTAGCCAATGGAAATCTAGGCCAAACATGTTTGTTGTTTTTGTCCTATGTTCTTGTGTGTATTATTTTATTTAATTACAAAAGATGCAAGTTCTTGGAGTGGAGTGGGAGAAGGGCTCAGAGTTCAAGCACTTGCAAGACTCTGGGTTCCGTTCTCAGAAAGAAAGGCACAGAAAGAGAGAGAGGGGGGCTAATAAAAACCCAAACAAGGAACAGAGAGATGGCT
The DNA here is from genome assembly GCA_004026605.1 of Ondatra zibethicus. Lineage (NCBI taxonomy): Eukaryota > Metazoa > Chordata > Mammalia > Rodentia > Cricetidae > Ondatra > Ondatra zibethicus. Next base: position 68,513 of record PVIU01006679.1, read on the forward strand.
CAGCATTTAAGAGCATTGGCTGTGCTTTTCCAGAGGACCTGCGTTCAATTCTCAGCACACACGGCAGCTCCCAACTGTCTGTACCTGCAGTTGGAGGAGACAAGACACTATCACACAGACATGCATGCAGGCAAAACACCCATGCACACAAATTGAAAGTAAATAAATAATTTTTAAAAACAATGCAGATTAATATAAAATAAAAGTAAACATTAAAGGCTTCCAGCCCTTTTAATTTTTTTCAATCAAGCTAAGCGTTAATGCTCCTAAAAATGTTCCAATCAAACATACACTACAATAAAAAAGTAAGTGAAAGATATTGTAATTTAAATGTGAGCTGTCCCCCATAGGCTCTGTACCTGAACCTTTGGGTCCCAGATGTGGCACAGTTTTGGTTGAGGGTGGGCGGGTTATGAAACCTATTATATATGGGGCAAATGTATGGCCATAGGGGCAGGACTTCAACCAGGGTTCTGGCTGGACCTCAGGCTCTTCTTCCAGACTGCTCTGGTAGCAGGACCCCAGCCGTCACACATACTGTGGCCAGGAATCAATCCCACCACTATGCCTTCTTGGTTATGGTGGACTGATATTCCCCAAAACTGTGAGCCAGGAGAAATGTTTTCTCCCTTAAATTGCATTGGCCAGATCACGGCCAGGAGAAAAGAATGCAGACAGGAATTTGCAGACTCCAGTGGCCAGTAAGGATTCCAGATGTGGCAGCTCCTTTGTGTGGTATGTTCTCGGGGAACACCTGGGGCCCCTACCAACCCAGCTGGGGCCAGACTGGGACAAGGCTTTATTTCCTTGTCAAGCTGCACCTAGGGTTTTCAGAATTTATTTATTTTTAGGCAGTGTTTATTTATTTATTTCTATGCAACCCTGACTATCCTAGAATTTTCTATGTGGCCCAAGCTGGCCTCAAGCTCACAGAGAACCACCTACCTTCCTTCCAAGTGCTGGAATTAAAGGGATGTGCCACCACATTTGCCTCTAAGAACTTTTAATAAGCAAGGTGGAGCCATCATTTAAGGTTTGCATTTCTTCTCTTATCCCTAATGCAGGAGAAATTGAACTGTTTAATCCACAGGTTTGTGGAATTACAATACCTATAGAACACAAAATCTTGTGTGGGAATCTGGGGCTCGTTGATTAAGCCAGGCTGGCGGGCCAGTGGCCCTGGGGATCCTCCTGTCTTTGCCTTCCAGGGTTCATGCCTGACTTTCTATGCTGGGTACCAAACTCAAGTCTTCATGTACTTTATCAACTGAGCCATTTCCCTAGCCTCATTTTGATCCATTTAGTAATATTATAACCCCCACCTCACAGTCCCCAGCGCTAACTCCCCGAATACCGTATAAAAATGCCTGTAGCTTTGATAAACCAAGTTTTTAAATTATTTTTTATTATTTTGCTTTTGCAAAATTTTGCAAAAGTGCTAGAGTGATAACACAGACCCTCCTTTTGTCTTTTGAGGAGGAGAATTAGGGATGTGATATGTTGAAGGCCTGTATTAGGGTGTAATATGTTGAAGGCTATTATGCTGTAGCGATGAATTGGTGTAAGGAATGGAACACACCTTGTATCAGGAGCCTCATGGTTGGGCACAAGTGAAGCATGAGGCATTGTTGATGAAAGTTTCTGTCCTACCTGGTCCCACAGTCATTCAGTCCCAAATAAACACACAGAGGTTTATATTAATTATAAACTGTTTGGCCTATTGTTCAGGCTTATTACTAACTACCTCTTACAACTTAAATTAACCCATAATTCTTATCTATGTTTAGCCATGTGGCTTGGAATCTTTTCTCAGTAAGGCATTCTCATCTTGCTTCCTCTGCTTCTGGATGATGACTGTGTCTCTGCCTTTCCTCTTCCCAGAATTCTCTTAGTCTGGTTGCCCTGCCTATACTTCCTGCCTGGCTACTGGCCAATCAGTGTTTTATTAAACCTGTGACAAATAAATCTTTACAGAGTACAAGAGCATTATCCCACAGCAAGGGGTTAAAGTTTATTCTGTTTGTTTGAGTTTTGTTGCTTATGCATTTTTGCCTTTTCAAAGAAGAGAAAATTTGCATTATGGAAGGCTTGTGCTCATGGATTTGATTCAAAGGCCCTGGGACTAGTGTTCAAATTTAACCATTTTAGTAGAACCGAAGATGTTCTAAAGAAAGACACCATGTCCTTCCCTTTGCTCTCAGACTACTGAAACAATGGACTCTAAGAAATTGGAATACTCTCCCAGTCTCATGCTAGTAGAGCGATAAGATGGGGACCCTCAGCCAGAGGGGAGCCAGTCCCTCAGAAAGAGATGTTACACCGTATGACACTTGTCAGGCCACCTTGCAGGAGAGACTAATGCCCAAGCAATAATGGAGCAGTGATGGGTGGGACCACCCCTTTCCCAGAACTGTTCAGTTTTATATACATCTTGCTTTCTATTTAAACCTAAATCTTGCATCAGACCCTGAATGTGAACTTGGGGAAGGGTCACTGGACTTGTTCCTTTTCCCAATGTGACCATATAGGAGATATATATATATATATATATATATATGGACACCAAAGATAAAAAAATCATTTCCTCAAAAGTAATGAGTCCCACTGATGATTCTATACTTCTCATAGGACATGTATTTCTATAGATTTTACTAACTTCCGGTTGGCTCTAGTTCCTTCTAACATACATAAAACTCTTCTTAAGAAAATGACAATTTAAATCTTAATCAGCTCTCACCTTAGCCATTAATTAGCCATTATCTGCCAATATCTAGATTTTCAATTAAATCCCTTGGCTATCAGTTAACACTTGAGTAATTGATATATGATCATCTACTAACAGTTTAATTAGCTCCTGACACTGGCTTATCATCTAGATTCATATTCATTAGGCTTTATTAGATGACATTTCAGTTACATGTTAAGCCTTAATTATTAATCAATAGCTTAGTAACTTGCTTTTAACGTATTACTGGTACTTTAGTTATCTGCCGTTAATGTAGATTACAGTAGTCCTCCCTGTTCACAGGAACAGAAACACAGGGACATGAGAAGAGAGAACAGAAACATGGGAAGAGAGAAAGAATCCCTTCATTCTAACCTTGGCTGAGGCCTCTAGGCAGCCGACAATCAGGAACGCCAGCACAATTACACTTGTTTAAGATTTTACTTCTTCCCAGCTAGAAACCTGCACTTTTCTGGGCATCTCACCAGAAACTTTAAGGGAAAGGGTATGTCCTAACCTCTTTGTGCCACCCTAGCGGCTCCTACTTTTATTTCATCAGATTGTAATCCATCCAGGCCATCCCAGAGTCCCCCTCTAAACTCCACTTATCACATAGAGAAAGACTGGGAGATGGCAAAGTGGATAAAGGCACTTGGCGACAAGCCCCGCAGCCTTGGTTCAGTCCCAGAAAGTGGAAAGAGAGAAATGACCTCCACAGGTAGTCATTGACCTCTACCCATGAGCTGCGGAACGTGTTTGAGCATGTGCCTGCACATATCAACATACACACACAGACACAGAGGTATAACTCTTCTTTTCCTTTTACTTTCTTTTTTCTTTTTTTTCTCTTTCTTTTCTTTTTTTTCTGAGACAGGGTCTCACTATACAGTACTAGCTGGCATGGAACTCAGTGTTTAGACCAGACTGGCCACAAACTCATAGAGATTCCTTCCTGAGTGCTGGGATTAAGAGTTGTGCAACTTGCCCCAGCAGTGGTGGCGCACGCCTTTAGTCCCAGCACGTGGGAGGCAGAGGCAGCAGGCGAATCTGTGGAGGTCAAGCCTGGTCTACAGAACAAGCTCCAGGACAACCAGGGCTACATAGAGAAACTCTGTCTTGGAGACAGAGAGAAAGAGAGAGAGAGAGAGAGAGAGAGAGAGAGAGAGAGAGAGAGAGAGAGAACAACTTGAGAGCCCGGAAGATGGTATATGTAGCTAATGCCAGGACACCTAATTGCAGCTCTCCCTTGAGAATGCCATGCCCATGTGGGTAGGTCTTAGTCTTCTCCCAAGCACCTCTTTCTCTTAACCTTTATACTTAAAATCTGTACTTAAATATCTTCAATAAATCTGGCTTCATACAGGCTAGTCCTGGAATTCTTTTCTGGGTTAAAGCCAAGGATCTGATTTTACCTGAATCAAGGTCCCCAAAAGGTTTTGGGAATTTCTCAGGCTGCTTCTAGTAACAGTGTGGAGCTATTGTCTCTAGGTTCCCGCCACCACTGTCACTAATGACCACAGTGGATACCTGAAATTGCAGATAGTATCAACCTCTGCATACTGTATTTTTCCTATATGTACACACACCTGAGATAAAGTGTAATTAAGCACAGTAAGAGAGTAACATCAATAGCTACTAATAAACCATCATAATATACTTTGATAGAAGCGATCTCTCACCCCCCCATCACTAGATAAATAGAACATATAGAATTGACGCACTAGTCACATTTGCTTCACACCTGGGAGAGAAGGAACCAGGATTTCCTTGTGTAATCACAACAGCAATTTAAAAATTATGACTCCGAGCTTAGCATGGTGCCCATACGACTTTAATCCCAGCACTCAGAAGGTAGTTGTTGCAGGTGGGATCTACGTGAGTTTGAGGCCAGCCTGGTCAACCAGAACAAGTTCCAGGACAGCCAGGGTTCCGTAGTGAGACTGTCCCAGAAAAAAAAAAGTTATGAATTGGTTATTTCTGGAATTTTTCATTCATATTCTCAGACCATCAATAACCGAAGTTTTGGAACAGGCAGCTGTAGATAAGGGCACTACTGTAGATTACCAGCCACAGATTCTGGTTAGTAGGTTTTAGGGTGAGGGAATCATTGATGGCTGCAGACTTTGTCTCTTGTTGAACTTCCCCTTGCAACTCCAGGTGGTTTCCTTGACACATAAATGCATCCTGTGGTCCAGGCTCATCGCTACCTGTGATTTTGTACGCAGGTTGGACAGATGGACGATGAAGGGAGGGAGAGTGGACAGTCAGGGGCTCCCTGGAGATTGATAGTTAGAGATGATAGTCACACATCAACGAAGGATTTTTTTGGTCTCTGCTTAAGTGTTAGACTCTTGCTGTGTTCTTAGGTCACATCAGTGAACAAAACAGGCATATTTCCAGCTGTGCAGGATTTACAGAATAGTGGGAAAGACAAACAATTACACTGATTATTTCATAATTACAATTAGGATAAGCACCAAGAGCAGGGAGTCGTGTGTATGTATACAAGTACCCATTCTGGAGTACAGAGAACACCTCCCTGAAAAATGACTTTACATCTGAGAATTCTAATTTTCAAAAGAACTAGAGATTAAGGTATGGAAGTCCTAAGTGGATGGAGCATCTTGGGCAAATACCCTTAGGAAGGAAGCTGCTGGCTTTGATGGAGCCAGTACTGCCTGCAGCCAAGTGATACGAGCCTGGCAAGGTAGCCAGCCAGTCCAGGAAGGACTGTGTGATCTAAGTGAGAGCCATTAGTGAGCCGAGTCAGCATGGCAGAGCCTGTCTTCCACAACAGTCCTAATTCCAAACCCTGAAAGTAAACTGTGGGGTAGAGGAAGAGATCACCCACCGGGAGAAGGAGCCTGCTCTGGGGGCTTCTTGGAGCACAGGTAATCCTGGAAACACGGGAAGAAAGAACATCCAGCAGGGCCAATCTAGGGATTGCTAGAGGGGACTGCTAAAGACTGAATCCTACACATCACCTCCTTTCTTGGGTCCTGCTGAAGTGATTATTATATGGGACATGGTCCAAAGGCCACATTTTAAGGCAAACTGTCCAGGGTATAACAAAACAAGTAAAAACAGCAGACGAGTTTCCGCTCTTCCCCATAGTTTCACAGCTCCTGTGTTTGGGCTTCATTTGCAGTTTCTATGACTTTATGACAGCACACATTTGCCTGCTCTAAGAGGGACCTAGAGAGGGAGAGGTCATTTACTCATCCTTTGCTCTGCTGTAACTTTATCAAGGGTCCAGCCTAATGACATCTCTAGGATATTGCTATGAACTGCATAGCCCAAGATGGCTGTCCATCTCAACCATATTCCTCCCATGCTGTGCTTTATCACACAAAATTTAGTCACCTGACCACGCCCAGCTCTCTAGAATACAAGATGTTTATCCTGTGTGATCATCCATTGAAAACTGGGGATTTAAACAAGGCACAATGGCACATGCCTGTAGTTCCCAGCACTTGGGAGGGTGCAAGTAGGAGGATCAGGGGTCCCCTCAGCCTGGGACACATTAGAACAAAGGAACAGAAAGAAGGAAGGCAGGAGAGAGAAGAAGAGCAAGTAAAAGAAAAAAGCAAGGGTTTCATTAACGCAGAAGGGGAGAACAGACGTTGAGGGGGCAGGGACAAGAGTCATCTATACCCCAAACCTTAACATCCTTCACATATCCTCCCCTTTTCTGCCTGCTGCTTCCTTCTTTTATTTGAGACTGTTCACTGTTGGAGCAGCAGCTAAATCTGTATCCCAACCAAAGGCAGAAGCCACAGAAGAGGATTAAGATGGAAGAATTCAGGGAGATGTGGGAATTCACCATCCCTGGAGCTCATCTCCTTGGTCTCAACTCCTCCTCCATCTTTCCTACTGCAAGGTGAATGGCGTTCTAGAAAGCACAAGCATAGCACCATCTGCTCCACTGAACTGTGACCCCCGATGGCCTGCTGGGCTCTTTCCCAACTTCTTTCCATTGCCCAAGAGGAAATTCTTCTCCTTCTTGCCTTAACACAGCTTTGTCTTATCTCTAAGGGACTCCAAGCACAACAAACATCTAACTCAGCAGGTGTTCAAAATACACTGGGGTTGGGGGACTAGATGGTTCAGCAGATAAAAGTGCTTACCACCAAAGATGGTGACTTGAAGTCTATCTGGGACCCGCACAGTGGAAGCACGGAGCCAACTCTAACCATGCACCATGGCATGCATGAATCCTCCTCACACACACAATATAAATTTATGAAATTTAAAAGTTTATAAATGCAGTTTTCCCCCCACAGGGTATGGTGGCTCGTGCCTGTAGTCCTAGCATTCAGGAGGCTGAGGCAAGATACTTTCTTTGAATTTAAGGCTGCTTGGGTTATGTAAGTGCTAGGCCAGCCTAGGCAACAAAGTGTCTCAAAACCAAAAAGCAAAGAGCATTTGTTTGACCAACTGCCCTTGTTATTATCTATGATTGTTTCTAAAGTCCTTTTACCAGCCAGGTTTCCCTGAGACTTGGATTGTCCCAGAGAAGGGTTGAGGGCTCTCGGGCACAGGGAAAAGTGTTGTCAAAGGCCCTTTCCTCTTAGTACCTTAGACCCTAAGTATTCTCTGGGTCTAAGGGCAACTGCCTAGTATATGCAAGCCCTGGGTTCAAACCTCAACATCACAAGAAAACAAACAAAAAGAACCTGAGTAGTCTCCTCTTGCCCATGAGCAGTTGAGATGGCTCACTTTTCTCCAGAGGAAGTTTCAGAAACACAAAAGACCTAGTATTAGTGTGACATTACATTGCGTGTGACATTAAAATGCATTCACAGGAACCGGCTGGTGATCCCAACACTTGGGAGGCTGAGATAGGCAGATCTCTGCGAGTTCGAGGGCAGCCTGATCGACAGAGTGAATTCTAGAACAGCCAGGGTGGTTACACAGAGAAACCTTGTCTCAGAAAAAAAAAAAGTATTCATAGGTTAAAACTAGTACTTGGGAGGGTGCCCGAACTGGCCTTGCCCTGTAGTCAGACTGATGATTATCTTAAATATCACCATAGAACCTTCGTCCAACAACAGATGGAAACAGAGGCAGAGACCCACATCGGAGCACTGGGCTGAGCTCCCAAGGTCCAGTTGAAGAGTAGAAGGAATGGGAATATGAGCAAAGAGATCAAGACCATGAGGGGTTCATCCACTGAGACAATTTGCCTGAGCTAATGGGAGCTCACCAACTCCAGCCGGACTGGGAGTGAAAGAGCATGGGATCAAACTAGTCCCTCTGAATGTGGCTGACAGTTGTATGGCTGGGGCAGACTGAGGGGCCACTAACAGTGGCACTGGGATTTGTCTCTACTGCATGTACTGGCTTTTTGGGATCCTATTTTCTTTGAATGTATACCTCGCTCAGCCTAGATGTAGAACGGAGGGCCTTGGACCTTCCACAAAGCAAAGTGCCTTACCCTCTCTTAGGAGTAGAGGGGGGTGAGGTGGGAGGGTGTGTGGAGGGATGGGAGGAGGAGAGGGCGTGGGAATTTGGATTAGTATTTAAAATAATAATAATAATAAAATACTAGTACTCAGGAGGCAGAGGCAGGAGAATTTCTGAGTCTGAGCCAGCCTGGTCTACATAGTGAACGCTAGCGTATTTGCAGAGGAGCAAACTAACTAACACTGCGCCATCTCTCCAGCCCCGAAAGCAATTTCCCCAGAGTGTTCACATGCCTGTGTCTCATCCTTATGAGGCAGTATAAATGAGAAGTCCAAAACCACAGTCAAGTGCTAAGGAGCAATTAGAATCTGCACCGGTGTGATCTCAAAGACCTTGCTTTTCCTCCTGTCCTCGGCTTCCTATGTACTGGTGACACTCCAGCAGAGTCAGAGGGGGCAGAGGACTGGAGACACTGATCTCAAGAGAGGGTCAGCTGATCACCCTGGGGCCCACCTTGGAGGAAGTTACAGAAGTGACTGTGCTCAGGCTGAGAAAGAATCAAGCAAAATGGCTTCATAACATGGAAAATGCACCACTCGAGTCTGGACCAGAGAAGGAGAGAGAAACATACAGGACATACAGGACACATTCCAGTTCCTGGGACTCCTTCCTGGGTCCTCCAGTAAGGTCCTCCCTAAGCCTTACCATCTTTCTATATAAATGCCTACTGGGCTGGAGAAAACGACTTGCTCTGTGGAAGACCCAAGTTTGTACCCAGTACCCATACCAGGCTGTTCACAACTGCTTACAATCCCAGCTCCCATGGCTCCAATAACCTCTTCTGGCCTCTGATGGCTACTTTCCAAGGTCAGACTAGCTGACTCAGATGGGTCCCATAGGAGAAAAGGAGCATTTGCAGAAAACCCAGGATTAGAGGTAGGAGATGGCCCGGCAGTTAAGAGCACGCTCTCGACTCCTCTGCTCTTCCAGAGGACTCCAGTTTGAATGCAGCACCCACTTAGCGTCTCACAAGCATCTGAAATTCCAGCTCTAGGGGAACCCAGTTCCCTCTCTGGCCTCTGTTGGCACCAGCTATGCAAGTGGTACACAGACATACGTGCTTGCAAAACAACCATGTGTTTTAATTTAATTTAAAACATATTAAAAAAGAAAGAAAACTCAGGGCTCATCAACAAATTTTGTTATAGAGATGATTGGCTGATTAGGATGGCACTGAGCAACCCTTCGGGGCTTGACGAGAGAAGGGGCACAATGTGAAATCTACAGAGGCATAAACTCTACATAGCTCGTACCAAGACAGCTACAGAGTGACACCCTGTCTCAAAAAAAGTGAGAGCCAGGTGTGGTGGCACACACTGGGGAGGCAAAGGCAGGCAGATCTCTGTGAGTTTGAGGCCAGCCTGGTCTACAGAGCAAGTTCCAGGACAGCCAGGCCTACACGAAGAAACCCTACCTTGAAAAAAAAAAGTGGCAATGGGATGACTAGAAATTAAACGCTTCTGCTACCAATCAAGGTAGTATGTACCTGATTTCAGGACTCAAGAGGCAGAGGCAGGAGAAACTCCCAGTGTTCAAGCTAGCTGGGTCTACACAGCAAATTCTGAGCCAGTCAAGGCTACGTAGCAAGGACTTTGCCTCAAAAAATGAAAGCCCAACCCAGGTAAAAGCAAGTGTTGAGGATGAGTTCTCCTCTGCCAGTGGGAAGGTAAATTAGTGCAGCTGCTATGGAAATTGCTATAGAGTTTCCCCAAAAAACTCAAAACGGAATTAGCACATGACCCAGCTAGGCTACTCCCAGATATATGGACAAAGAATTATTACGTCAGCATACCACAGACGTACTTGCACAACCGTGTATACTGGAACACTATTTCTAATTGCCAAGATATGGGACTAGTCTGTATGTCCATCAGCAGCAGAATAGGCTGGGGGCCTGGCTTAGCAGGTAAGGGCACCTCCCACCAAGCCGCACAACGATCTGAGTTCAGTTATCAAGACCCATGGGTGTCAGGAGAGACTTGCCTCCTGCAAGTTGTCCTCTGACCTCCACATGTAAACTATGACTCATATGCCTCCTAAAATAAAAAATAAATAAATAAAAATGTTATTTTTTAAAGATCAATAGATAAAGGAAATGTAAAATATATATGTCATGGAGTTTCTGTTATTGCTATATTTATTTTGAGACAGGGTCTCACTACATAGCCCTGGCTGTCCTGGAACTTGATACGTAGACAAGACTGGCCTTGAACTTACAGAGATCTACTTGCCTCTGCCTCCCAAGTACTAGGATTAAAGGCATTTGCCAGCAGGCTTAGCTTGGTTTTAATGGTTTTTATATATCTCAGGCTGACTTCCAGTACTCTAGATAGCCAAAAATGACCTTGAACTCCTGATTCTTCTGCCTCTACTATCCAAATCCCAAGGCCTCAGAAAAACAGAAATTGTTACACATATAAGTGGTTTCTTACTGTTTATTGTTCAGTTCTACTTTTTCTTTTTAAAAATAACTTTTAAAATTTGTTTTATTTTATTTGTATGAGTGTTTTGCTTGAAGACATAAGATTCCCTGGAACTGGAGTTACAAATAGTTGGTATCCATGCATTGCCAGCCACTCCAGAGTTTTACTCAGCTGTAAAGAATGAAATTATGAACCAGGTGGTGGTTGCACACACCTTTAATACCAGCACTTGGGAGGCAGAGACGGGCAGATCTTTGTGAGTTTGAGGCCAACCTGGTCTACAAGAGCTAGTTCCAGGACAACTATGCCTGGTACACAGAGAAACCCTGTCTCAAAAGAATAAAAAACAAACAAGAATAAAATTATGTCATTTACAGGGAAATAGATGCAACTAGGGATCTGTAGCACAAATTCAATTGCTCTTAATAACAAAAAACTATCAGGGGCTGAAAGCTGAGAGATCAGAGAGGCAGAGCAGCCAGCCACTAGAGAGACCTTTTACGTCTACCAAGTCCTCAGACTGAAGGGGCAACCCTGTCCCTATGAATCCTCAGAATGCACGTTCAGACTGCTTCCTCACACTCCATCTGTCTCCACCAAACCTCAGACTGCACTGAGCTCCTGTCTCCTCCCACCTTATATTCCTCTCTCTGCCCAGTCATATCACTCCTGTCTCCACCTCCCTAGTGCTGGGATTAAAGGTGTGGGATCCCAAGTGCTGGGATCGTCTTTGTGTGAGCTCTGTTTCTCTTTTAGACAGATTCAATCTTGTGTAGCCCAGGGTGACCTTAACTAACAGATTCCCCTGCCTCTATCTCCCGAGTCCTGGGATTAAAGATGTGTGCCATCACTCCCTGGCCTCCAGTGGCTTAGCTCTGCACTCTGATCTTCAGGCAAGTTTTATTTGTTAACACAAACAAAAAAAAATCACTACAGAGATCTGAATTAAATATAATAATTCAGACACAGAAAGACAAATATTAGGAACTAGAGAGATGGCCCAGTGGTTAAGAGCACTGGCTGCTCTTCCAGGGAACCCAAGTTAAGTTCCCAACACCCACATGGTGTCTCACAAGCATCTACAGCCTTCATAGATCCAGTTCCAAGGAACCCAACACCCTCTTCTGGCTCTGGCTCAACTACATGCAAACATATGCACATATATTCACACATACATGTAAGAAAAAGTTAAGTAAATCTTTTAAAAATAGTATTAATGAAAAAATAATAGCTAAAATAAAAATGCTGCAGGACTATGGCTTTTAAGAACTATTGATGAAAAGACAAAACTGTACATCCATTCTGGAAAACAGTTTGGCAATTAAAAGAAAAAAATATTTTGAGATTGGGTCTCACTATGTAAACCAAGCAGGCCTTGAACTCCCAAAGATCTACCTGACTCTGCCTCTGCCTCTGGAGTGCTGGGGTTAAAGTCCTGTGCCACCATATCCCACACTGGGCTTTTAAAAAAGCATCAGTTATCCCAGCACTCGGGAAGCAGAGGCAGGAGGATCTCTGTGAGTTCAAGATCAGCCTGGCCTATGAGCTAGTTCCAGGACAGGATCCAAAGCTACTGAGAAACCTTGTCTTGAAAAACAAACAAACAAAAAACCAAAAACATCAGTTAAAAAAAAAGAAAGAAAAGAAAGGAAGAAAGAGAAAAGAAGAAAAAAATTAGAAGGAACCTAAATGTCCAAGAATTAAACAAATCACCATGTGAGCAGAGAACAGAAAACTAAACCATAGCAAAAATGGATCAACTAGATACAGCAAAGGCTCAGCATGAGCAAAGTCCACAGACAAAAGGCTAAGTGGAAAACCAGCGCCGGAGGAATTGTATGACATATTACCCAAAGATTCCAAACAGTATCAGCAAGCGCTCAGGAATCGTAGGCTCTGCAGAGTGGTTCCCTCTGGCTATGTGTAGGGAGAGGTGGAGGGAGGAATCTTTACTTAGAGTTCATCTCTGTACTAGTCTTTTGTCATTTTGGAGTAAAGCAAACCCAAGAAAACCTGAGGAAAGGGTGGAGAAAAACTGGCTGGACACTGAGGTCTCACCAAGGCTCTGTCCCTTCTCTTATAAGGAAACAAAGTATCATTTTGGAAGCTAAGGGGAAGCTGCCTCTCTAAGGATTGGCTCACAGTCCCATCCTTCCAGTTGTGTGAACAGAAAGCTGTTTCCCCCACCTGAAAACCAGCAGTGACTGGAACTTGTTACTTGTATATCCTTCAGCAACTTACTAGTCCTGTCTAGGATTTGGTTTTCCTATCCATAAAGTTAAGCTAGTGTGTGATTGGTGGGGGGATGGAGGAAGGGAGTGTGTGTCCCAAGATGTATGTGGGTGTGTGTGTGTGAGAGAGAGAGAGAGGAGACTATGGGCCATTTTTTTCTTTTAATTATTGACATTTTAAATGTATTATTTTATAACAGATACTTACGCATTTTGCTAATGCCGTTTGTTTGTTTTTTGTTGGGGGATGTTTTTGTTTTCCAAGACAGATTTTCTCTGTGTAGCCCTAGCTGTCCTGGTACTTACTATGTAGACCAGGCAGGGCTTGGACTCAGAGATCTTCCTACCTCTGCCTCTCAAGTGCTGGGATTAAAAGCTTGCACCATCCCTACTACCTTATCCCCAGCTCCTGTTTTTTTTTTTTTTTTTTTTTTTTTTAAATAAGATAAAGTCTTGCTATGTAACTCTAGCTGGTTTAGAATTTGCTGCAAACCTCCTACCTCTGCCTTCCAAGTGCTGGTCTTATGGGTGCCCACCACTACACTAGCTAATTTTTTTTTGGATGAAGAAAATATTATTGTGCAGGTTGTTGTGAGGAGTAAAGAGACAACAGAAAGCATGAGCACAAATATTAGTTTCCAGTTGGTTCTCAGCAGCTGTGAGATCACCCTGCCCACCCTCTTCTCTATACACTCCTACACTCTTTATCTCTTCTGGCAATGAGAGATTTTGGTCTACAGACTTCATCTTGCGAGGGTAAATGGTACAGAACTCTGATGGCCTCGTGGCTTTGGAAAAGTCATGTAGCCTCCTCGAGTCTCAGTCACTTTGTCTGCAAAATGGGAAAATAAGCACCTACCTTGAAAGATGTTTTCAGTTGGCCAGATGGTTCAAAGGTGTGGTGGTCTGAATGTAATTAGCCCCTATAATCTCATAGGGAGTGGCATTAATAAGAGCTGTGGCTTTGTTGGAGTGGGTATAACCTTTGTTGGAGGAAGTGTGTCACTGTAGGGCTGGGCTTTGAGGTTTCCTATGCTCAGGATACCACCCAGTGTCTCAGTCCACTTCCTGTTGCCTGCAAGATATAGGTCTCTCAGATACTACTCCAGTACCATATCTGCCTGCACACCGCCATGCTCCCTGCTGTGATGGTAATGGACCAAACCTTTGAGACTGTAAGCAAGCTACCCCAAATTTTTTACTTGATAAGAGGTGCCATGGCTGAGTGGTAGTGGAGCACACCTTTAATCCTAGCACTCAGGAGGCAAAGGCAGGTGGAGCTCCATGAGTTTGAGGCCAGACTGGTCTACAAAGTGAGTTCCAGGACAGCCAGAGCTAAACAGTGAAACCTCATCTTAAAAAACCAAAATAATGATGATGATGATGATGATGATGATGATAATAAAAGTTGCCATGGTGTCTCTTCACAGCAATAAATACCCTAATTAAGACAGAGGGCAAGGGTGCTTGCCACCAAACCTAACAACATGCATTTCATCCCCAGGATCCATACGATGGGAGGATTGAACAAGTCATGTGCACCATGGCTTATGAGCATGCTTACACACACACACAAGCACACACACACACACACACACACACACACACACACACCTACTGCCTGGCATACAATCAGTGAGCAATTAATGTCTTCAGAAAAATATTATGAAGGAACATAATGGGTCTAACAAAGGAACAAACATTAGGGAAGGAGCTAGACCAGAGAAAGATGACTTTAGCACAGGACCACAAGTGCTCAGAATCTTTGGATGTAGTGAAACGGTCTGAACTTGGAGGGGGAAGTACATCTTTGTTAGCACTAGCCCCAACTGGACTTCAGCACTTCCTTCTAGAATACAAATAAGCGACGAAACAAAGGCATGAAAGTGCTATCTACAGCTCCGTCACTATAGAAATGACTTCAAAATTATAGTGCTTAGTAGACTCAGCAATCTTGTTGACATTTAAAACAGCAGGATTAAATTGCAATTCAATGCATCTGACAGCCTTTATGATCCTAAATAATTTCTCCTTTGTAATTACAAACATCATTATTAGTAGAGGCCTCTATGCTTCATCAAGAATCCAAAGGAACTCCTGGTCAGAGAGTCACAGCACCCACCGCTTGTACTTGGGCCACTAATGGGTGACTGTGTGACATTGTGCTTGTTTCTCTTGGGGGCATAATCCTTCCTCTGGGCTATTAGGAGAAAGAAAGAAATTCTTCACTGGAAAAGGGTTTGGGGACTTGTCTTCCCAGTTTTGCCAGCTGACCTCATCTTGCCAAGGTCTCACTCCTTCCCAAAGGACCCCCCCAACCTCCCATTTCCCACCCCTACCCCCACCTTCTTCTGGTAGATGGAGGTCAAAATGCCATCCTCCTGCCTCAGCCTGCGGAATACCTGGGACTACTGGTACATGCCATCAAATCTGGCTCCTTTTCTGTTTATTGTTTTTGTTTACTTCACAGTGACCATCAAAGTCATCACCCTCTCAAACCCTTCCCTGTCCCCTTACATAGAGCCCCTCCACGTCTATAATCCCGGTATCCCCCTTTTTCTGCCTAGTCCTGTGTCGATTCCTCCACTGACCTCTCCATTATGAATTCACTCTGATTCCTCCACCAAACTATTTCTCAAGGGCAGGCCTAGATCTGACCCTTTCAGGTACCCAGATCAGGGCTTGGAACACAACAGCATCTGTGGAGTTGTCTTAGAAGACAAAGGAAAAAAAGTACAGGGAGAAGCAGGGAAGAAGTCAGTTGAGCGTATACCCAGACCCCTTCGGATCCATGATTACAACACACACACACACACACACACACACACACACACACACACACACACACACCAGAGCAAAGAGGAAGCCTCACATTGACTATTTCCTACTGTCCACTTCTGTGAACACACACAGCTAAGATTCTGAGGAATTGGGTAAGTCCTTAGAGATCTTCCGTCTGCCCTCTCAGGGTACGTTGGGGAAACCCAGGCTCTGGAAGCTTCTTCAGACAGGAATAAGAATGTTGCCCTCGTAGTCTGGGAACAGGTTGTGAAGGCTGCAGCCCCTAATTGAGGCAGGGAAAAGGCTTCTTCCTTGTTGTCCTTGGCCAATAGCAGGGAGTGCTAATGGGGACTGTGTCCGCGTTGTGGGTGAAGGAGGGGACCAGGAGAGGAAAGAAAACACAGGTAAAGAAGGTAGAAATGAAGACTTTTAAAAGATTGGTAGAGCAGGGTGTGGAGGCACACACCTGGAATCACAGTATTTGTAAGTGGGAGGCAAGGTCATCAAGACGGCAAGGCCAGTGTGGACTACACAAGGCCCACTGGAAAAGAGGTTGGCTGAGAAGCAGCAAGACAGCAGGGTTGAAATCCCATGGGCTCAGAAGCCTGGGGAAATAAATGACTTGTCTCTGATCCCCACTCAGTTGCCGTCTATACAATGAAAATTCCAGTTAAACAGAGTAGTGTATTCCTCAACCCCAGAGGATCCCATCTGCGTGTCTCCTGTGTAGTACACAACCTCCCCAAGAAGGGTCCTAGCGCCCAGGCACGGTGTTACCTCGCGCAGGCGAGGTCCTCAAGTGTCCACCTTGCCTCCCCAGCCCTGGCGTGGTGTTTTGTGTGGGAGGGTAGGTCTCCCCTCGAACTGGGTCCCCGCGCGCTCCCCTGCCTCCGCGCCCGCGCACCTGGCCACCAGGTCCCCGGGCGCCCCGTCCTCACCGCGCATCCGCGCCTTTCGCCTTGCCTTTCTTTGCGCACCTCTGCCTGCGCGCTTCCCTGCCTGCCTGGCCCCCCGTCTCTTTCCCGGGCTCCGCTGGGTCTCCCGCAGTCCCTTGCTGGCCTGCCTTCCGTCTGGGGGGTCCAAGAAGGCGAGATGAGCGGCGCTTGCTCGAGCTACGTGAGCGCGGAGCAGGAGGTGGTGCGCGGCTTCAGCTGCCCGCTGCCGGGGGGCGAGGAGGCTGCCGTCTTCTGCTGTGGCTTCCGCGACCACAAATACTGCTGCGACGACCCGCACAGCTTCTTCCCCTACGAGCACAGCTACATGTGGTGGCTCAGGTACAGACTCTGACCCTAATCTCACCTTGAACCCTTAACCCCCTCGCCCACCTGCAGGCTAGCCTCTTGCTAAGCCTCCACTTTCATCTAAGTGCCCATAAGGCAAATCATCCTTTCTCCTCGTTGTCAATACTGACCATACTCTCACTTTATCACTAACCCATTGCACTCTTGAACCCCATCTCAACTCTTCCTTCATCCTGACCCCAACCATTATTTGGAACCGTGCTTGACCCTGACCAGCACTGCCCCGAAGCTCTCCCTCTGACCCTACTCTAAGCTTCTTGCTGTCACCACCCGCAACCCAATCCCAAATCACAAGCCAACCCTTGCCCTAACAGCAAATGCTATCTCAGACATACAGAGGAATCCCAAACTCTACCCTTAGTCCTCCCACAGATGCCCACCCATCTGGGGGCTGTTCCAGATGCCAGCCCCATCCCCATTCCCAGCTTTAAGAAGTCCCTTCCTAACTGTCACCTGCCCCAGCTTTCTCCTCAAGCCTGCCTGCACACCCTCAGCTGTTAACCCACATATTGACTTCGGTAAGCTCTAGTCTAGACCCACAGCCTCAAGCCTTCATCCTCACCTGATGCCGCATGCCAACCCCATCTCAGCCCAGCCTCAGCTTGTTCGCTCTCTCTCACTCTCTCTACTGGACACTTGCGTGAGTCCTGGAGACATACCCTATGCTTGTACTAAAGCAAAAACCTGGAGGTCAGGGTTTCCTGCAAATCCAGTGTGACACAGTGCTGCCGTAGCAGAGCAGCTCCAGCCACTTCAATACAGAGTATGGGCTGGGTGAACACAATGGAGTTTCTCTGGCTGTTCAGGGACAGAGTTGCTTGGGCCAACTCTGACAACCCTGAGATCTAAGCACGGAGCGGAGGGTCAGTAGGTCTGAATCCCTCTGAGTCTCCAAAGGTTTCATCCACAAAATAGAGCCTGATCCTCAATCTGCTCTGGGAAAGAGGTAATCGAGAGCTTTCTGTCCCTGACAGTGTGTGAGCAGAAGACTGTGTGCTTTCTGGGTGGGAGAAGAGCATCTTTAGCTGCTGAACCGTCTGAGTCTTTCTGTCTCTTTTGCTACCCATGGGGAAAATGACCCATCACTGTCCTGATTTCTGATTAAGGCAGAGAGAGGCAAGGAACAAGAAAGAGATGAAAGCAACTTGATATATGCCAATTACAACTACAAAGATAGCTTTTTCTAAGGTGTTCAATTTGTAATTCCAAAACATTTTCAGACGACCAGGCTATCATATCCTGCACATTTGGCTGTTGTCTAAAAGCCCAAGGAAACACACTAATAGCCTGTACCCGTGTATTTATCCATTCACTGTAATCCTTGCTATAGTGTCTTTGTACAAGGCAATGAGGATAAAAAACAACAACAACAACAACAATTATTCCCTGCAAAAGGACCTTCCATTCTTGTTGTGAGAATCAAACCCAGGGCCTTGGGCATATTAGACAAGTACTCTAACGCTGAGCATATCACCAAGCCCCCCAATAGTTCTCAGCCTTCCTAATACTGTGACCCTCTAATACAGTTCCTCATGTTGTGACCCCAATCATAAAATTATTTTCATTGCTTCTTCATAAGTGTCATTTTGCCACTGTTATGAATCATATTGTAAATACGTGTTTTCTGATGGCCTTAGGTGACCCCTGTGAAAGGGTTACTCGAGCCCCAAAGGGGTCAAGACCCACGGGTTGAAAACTGCTGGGTTAGAGCAGCAGAACCAACACCTATGTAAAACAGCACAGCATCTGTTGAAGTCTCACTGTGTTTAGCACTGCGCTAAGACTGAAGGAAGATGATTGCCTTTGAGGTGCAGGAACGGTATGGGGCTTTGATCTGTTCCAAACCTGGCACAAACCTTGGTGCTAACCTCCCAGTTTGTGAACTGGAAAAGTTCAAGTACGGTGGACTTTTCACACTTCACACTTGTAAGCCCAGCACTTGCAAGACTTGAGGCAGAGAGAATATGAGTGATGTTATGGCCAGTTAGGGGTACGTAGTGAGTGCCAGGCCAGCCTCAAGTCCACAGGAGATCCTGTCTCAATAAGATAATATAAAATGTAGAGCAGTATGTATGCTTGCCTCACAGAAGACAGAGTGTAAGGAGGGGGTGAGGTGGTGTGTGTTGCATGTGAAGGTACTCAGTGCACTAAGCAGGCACTCAGTAGGAAAGGGTTCCCTTTCGCATCTGTATGGGATGCGAAGCTCAGAGTTTGAAAGTGAACCTCGTGTTTAGCACTATGACGGCAGAGATGGGCTTAGGATGGGTTACACATTCCCGAGTATACATAGCCCTAAGACATCTCTCCATTTTATAGCTGGAGAGACTTAAGAGGGGTTACGTTGTTATTGAGAGTACCCCATTGAGAAGTGACAGAGCTGAGATGATCCCAAACCCAGACTAGTCCTGTTCAATGACTGTCTGAACCCTTTCTGGCTTTTGACAGACAGCTGATGTACTCAGCTCTCTCCAAACCATACACGGACTGTTGTCATCTGACAGTTGTGCTGGCCCCTCAGGATACAAAGAAGCACAGCTCCCAAGCCCCCAAGCCCCTGGCTGGTAATCCTTCTCTCTTCCATCACTCCCTATCTACTCACATCTGGGGACCTCTCCTGTTGTCTTGGAAACCTTCTCCCAGTGGAATGCATAAGTCCCTCAAGTTTAGTGGCTTAGACAGGTTTCAGTGGAGGGTTGGATAGGGAGTGCTTTAAGGTCAAATCCTGTGTCAGTGTGACCCCCAAAACAGCTGAAAGTTTCCAGTGTGTGAAGCGACTTCCTGGGTTCTTTCGTTGGGGGGTGGGGTTGGGTGTGGGTATTTTCTGTGTGTCTGTGCCTCTGCACACAGTGCCTGCGGAGGTCGGAAGAGGGCATCAGATCCCCCGAGACTGGAGTCACAGAAGGTTGTTAGCTGTCGTGTGAGTACTGGAGACGGAATGCTGGTCCTCCGGAATTGCAGCCAGTACCCCACTTCCTGGGTTCTAACATATGGTTCATAAACATCAAGACAGTTGCTAAGCATAGAGCTGAGGGTCCTCAGGATGATTAGCGCACTCTGAACTCTGAACCAGTTCCCCACGTGCTTCTGACAGAGCTCACATGGTGACAGAGTTACTGCTACATGGAGACCTTGTTTTATTCCAAATTTCATTTTGCCTTTTTCATGAAATTTCATTCTTGCAAGCACAAAAAAATCTCCAGGTAAACACTGTATCCTTTGAGAGAGTTTGAGGGGAGAAAAAGCTGACTTTAAAAGCTAATCATCTCAGAAAGAAGACATCCCGTAGAGAAGCGGCTGGTATAACCGCGCCGTCTGACCCAGTTACCAAAACCTCCTTCCAGCTTCTTTCTTCCAGAGTGTGACAGAAGGCAAGCAGCTGAAGGACAGAGTTGGTGGCCAGGTAGGGCAAACTCCATCTCACAGCATGCTTGTGGCCACCTGGTGAGATAGCAACATTCACAAATGAAGATCAGAAAAGCAAAGCCGTGTTTTCACTGAGGCATGGCAGAATCAGGATTCAAACCTTGAAAAGAACTTGATCTTGGAGCCTGCTAGGGCTCCTTCAGTGCTTTCTCAGGAGTCACAGTGGGTCTTTGCCCCTCAGAGTCAGCGCGGTGAAGCCTCCTAAGTCCAGAGGTCTCTAGTTTGGTTTCTGTGCAGAGCAGGGTGCTGACTTCATCGAAAGGCAGCTCGGTCTTTCCCGTGTGCATCTCTTCTCAGGAGGAATTCACCCCACTCTGGGGACAGTGCCTCCCCCCATCAGACAGCGCTGATCGGTTTCAGTTCATCTGGTACTGAAACCAGGTTTCCCTCTCAGAGCCTTGTTCCCGTCTCTGTACCCTTAGTCCCCAGACAGAACACCAAGGACAGTGCATTCCAGAGACAGCATTTGCTCCCTAACTCACTTCCAGTTAGGGACACATCCTCCAATCTTCTTATCCATTCCACAGAAGTTCTCTGGAACATTCCAGAGGCCACTTCCCCATCCTGGTGCTCACAGACGTCACTCATAAGCATCTGCACACAGGTCCACCAACTGGCAGCCCCGTGGACAATAAGTGCATCTCAAATGAGAAAATTACTGGATGTTCTTTTAATGCATGTGTGCGTGTATGTGTGTCTGTGTGTGTGTGTCTGTGTGTATGAGTCTGTGTGTGTCTATCTCTGTGTGTGTCTCTGTGTGTGAGTCTGTGTGTGTCTGTCTGTGTGTGTGTCTCTGTGTGTGTATGTGTCTATCTTTGTGTGTGTGTGTGTGTGTGTGTGTGTGTGTGTGCAGTTGTACATGACACTTGCATGTGTGGGGGCCAGCAGTCAACCTCAGGTGTGATTCTCAGGTCCACCTCCATTGAGGAAAGTTCTCTCCTTAGCCTTGGGCTCACCAGCTAAGCTAGACTGGCTGGTGGGCGGGCCCCAGGGAGCCTCCTGTCTCCGTCTGTGCAGTGCTTGGGTTACAAGTGCGCAGCACCACATGGGTCTGGGTACTGCTCTTGAGTCCTCACACTTGCAAGTCAAGCAAACACTTCACCAGGTAAGCTACATCCCGGCCCGAGAGAACCATCAAGAGCTGAGCAACACATAACCGGTGCGGGAAATATGGAAGAAGACAGAAGAAAAGAATACAAAAAAGGGAGCTGGGATGCATCGGTTTGTGCAAAGAGCCAAAGGGGTTTTGCTGCTTGCTTGGTTTGGTTTTTAGACAAAAATCTCTGTGCAGTCCTGGTTATTGCAGAACTCACCATGGCCAGGCTGGCCTTGACCTCGCAGAGATCCACCTGCCTTGGCCTCCCAAGTGCTGGGATTAATGGCGTGCGCCATTACCCTCAGCTAAGTAGTCTTTTATGGAAAGTGATCCCAGAAAACACTGATAGAGGGTGGGAAAATGAGACAGAGAGAAAACACCAAGAACAGATTATGTTACCAACAAGTCACACAGAGGTAACCAGCGCTTAGTGTCTGCCAGTCAACATTCAATGATTACCTGAGTTACGCCCCCAGAGGACACAAGAGCACCACTGTGGTTGAGGGCAGGTCAAGGGAGGGAAGCATTAATTATCCCATAGTCCTGATTTGCTCAATGAGCAGAATTTTGCTCTGGGTCTAAGAAAGTCCTCAGGCAAAGAGCTGAGTATTCCACCATGATTGGACCCAAGGGGATATGGCCGGATATCTACAGCCTGTGTTATACCCAGAGACAGCTTGATGGTAGTTTGCTGTATTTCCCTCCAACCATGTGTTTATCTATATATTTTAGCTAAGTTTGGGCTAAGCTTTGTGTCTGGTATTGTCTTGCTATTTTCACTTTACATCATCTTGCAAGAATGTATTTGTATGTGTGCGTGGGTTAGTGTGTGTACATATAATTGGCTGGAGAGCACAACCAGGCAGAAGACCCCCACAGATATTCCTCAGATACTAGCCGGAAAGTTGAAGCTGATTCCTAGCACTCAGGCTTCTGCCCTCCCAGGCCCCAGCACTCTCTCTCCCTGTTGTCTTCTCTCCCCAGCGTGGGCGCTCTCGTGGGCCTCTCTACAGCAGCCGTGGTCCTTCTGGCCTTCATTGTCACTGTTTGTGTGCTCTGCTACCTGTTCATCAGCTCAAAGCCCCACACGAAGCTGGACCCAGGCTTAAGCTTAGCGACAACAGGTAAGAAAGAAGCTATATGGTGTCCTTGTAATGGGCAGGCTCAAACCTTTCTTTTGCGGAGGAGGGATAATTAGAAATGAGATCTAGGGGGCCAGGTATGGGAGAGTGTCCTTTTAATCCCAGCACTTAGGAGGTGGAAGCAGGCAGATCTCTGAGATTGAGCCAGCCTGCCCTACATGGTGAGACCTGTCTCAAAGGGGGGAAAATAAAAGAAAGTGAAAGAAAGGAAAGAGAGAAATGAGATCGAGAACATTCACCTCCTGAGTGTTCTGCAACATTCACACTTCTCAGGAGGTCTGGGACCTGACCTTTTCAGACCTCGTGTGCTCGGTCCTTACCAGGGTCCCGAACACTCCATCCTCACACAGAGAGTATATGGTGGATTTTCTAAGATAGTGTTTTCTTTCTTTTTTCTTTTTTTAAATATTTTTATGGTTTATTTACCTTTATTTTATGTGCATTGGTGTGAAGGTGTCAGATCCCCTGCAACTGTATCTTCAGACAGTTGTGAGCTGCCATGTGGGTGCTGGGAATTGAACCCGGGTCCTTTGGAAGAGCAGTCAGTGCTCTTAACCACTGAGCCATCTCTCCAGCCCTAAGATAGTGTTTTCATTCTAGCCTTAGGGCATGCAAACTGATTTTCACATTCTCCCAAACAAAACAGAGCTAGTAAGACAAGCTTGCTGTTTCTCAAAAATCAACATTTCATTAGAAAGCCAATACAGGACTTTATTTCTCATAGTCTGCTGTCCTGATTACCCATTCCTCCTCGAGCCTGGGCCATTGGGAACCTCAAATGGAATCAAAAAAAGATGTGTTGCCTTTTCCTAAGCCCATACTGTATACTTTATAACCTCTGGCAAGGAACTATGAAAGATCCAAGCCCATGTTAGCCAAAAAGTTCTCCGTTGAGTGAACAGCGGCCAAGGTAGGTGTCATCTCCACGTCACAGGTGAGAGAGTTGGGGAGAGAGGGCTGGAGACTCACTCAAGGAGTCCTGGATGACAATGGAATGAGGTCCAGCCTGGGCTTCTTCTCTCAGAGACATGCTCTTCTGCCTACTACACAAGGGCTAGGCAAGCGTGTAAGTACAACCCTGCCTGATACCGACTGTATCAGCTTTAACCAGTGTTGAGTCAGTGAAGATGATGATGAGTTGGGACAGAGGAGGGAAGGCAGGGTGAGCAGGCAGTGGATAAAGGTGTGGGCAGGGATGACTGAGACCTATGCAGTAGCAGGGTCACTCGTGGGGGTGCCACAAGGACTAGGGTCAGCAAGGTAGGAGAGGAACTTAACCAGCAGAGGCAAAAGTGGTGAGCATCGGGGAGGTAGAAGGGCAGGTGGGTAATTCATCAGTCTCAGAGAAAGATGAAGAACTCTGAATGTTGTCATTTGTAAGAGATTAATTTTCTAAAAATTTCTTTAAGAAGGCAACAAGCAACAGCCCTAAACCCTTCTAGGATTCTGAAAATGGTTAAAAGTGGAAGGGTTCATCTGTCTCCTTGAGGAGTCAGGAATAGGAAGAAAACCTGAGCTGAAGAATAAATTGATTAATTTGCCTAAATCAGATACAAATGATATAAGACATCATATGTAAAGTCAAAAAAAATGATGGGCTACAAAGATTGTGTGTGTGTGGTGTGTGAAGCATCTCTCTTCATAGTAATCCTATTCTCAGGTTGTATATTTGTGAATTTGCTTACTTGCTAAAATGTATTTGTAACCTCAAAATCAATACTTGAGACACTTATGAGGTTATGTACAGAGTGGCAAAAATTTGAGGTGCACGTGTCCCAGATAATGTCATTCAAGGCTACACTGTGTAAGTTTGTGTCCCCTTTGTGTCTGTCTAGAGCCACTTTGTTACTTGTGTGTGATGTTTACTGATAGTCGCTCTGTATCCAAATGCCTCTGGATACAGTTCCGAAGCACTGTCTAGTGCCCCTAAGCATAAGAACACTGTGTGCTTCGTGAAGAACACAGAATACTAAATGTCTGACATAAGGACTTGAGTTCAATGCTAATAAATCAAAAATATATAATAAATCATGGGAATGGAGAGATGACTCAGCAGTTAAGAGTACTACTGGCTGCTCTTCCAGAGGACCTGGGTTAGATTTCCCAGCACCCAGATGGCCGCTCGCAACTGTTTATAACTTCAGTTCCAGGGGATTCAATACCATCTTCTGGTCTCCGGGAACACCTGGCATGTACATGGTACATAGACATATATTCAAGCAAAACACCCATACACATAAGAATAAAATAAATATTTTTTAAAAGAGATATATATTAAATCAGGTGTCTTTAATCAACAGCACCTAAAATTTAAGTATTGATTGATTGACAAAAATGTCATGACCGAAGGCACCGAAACCTCATCTTATATTCTCCCTAGAAGACAAAGTCTCATATAGCCCAGGCTAGCCTGTAATTCACTACATAGGCCAAGGATGACCTTGAACTCCTGATCCTCCTTCCTCCAACCCCAAGTTGCCAGCAAGCCTGTTTTAGTGGTGCTTTAGTATTTGCTAACTCAGTGTTTGTGGGAACTTTATAATACGTAACTACGTAACTACTGTGGATAAGTGGGACTCGCTGCACATAAAATAAGACAGGGCTGATATCCAGAATACAGAAACACATCTTTAAACAAATGAGAAGAGTATAATCATAATAAAAGCTCAATACAAGCCTGGTGTGGTGGCACGTACCAGTAATACCGGCCTTTTGGGAGGTAGAAATAGGAAGATTGCTGGGTTCCAGGACAGCCAGAGCTACACAGAGAAACCCTGTCTTGAAAAAAAAAAAAAATAGGAGGACCAGTAGTTCACTGTTGCCCTTAGTTATATATCAAGTTTGAGGCCAGCCTGAAATTATGAGACTATCTCAAACAAACAAACAAACAACAGCCATAACACAACAAAATTCACAAGGCACATGAAGACATTATCAGTGCAATAGTCAGGAGAATGCAATTTAAGAATGATAGACCTTTCGGACTGCTGAGATGTTTCAGTGGGTAACACTGACAGCTGATTTCAATCCCTGGAACCCGGGTAAGGTAGGAGAGAACTGACTCCACAGAGGTGTTACCACACACACACGCACACCCACATACACACACACAGATTTTAAAGAAAACAATAATATACTGAAAAGAAAAAATGGACACTCACAGCTGTAGCGCGTTTAATATCTTTCAGTCTGAGGATTTCTTAGAGGTAAGACAGTAAGAGCCCTCCAGTGGCTGACTGCTTTGCTTTACTGATCTTCAGGTTGAACCCCAATATCTGTCTCTGGGTTTTTATTAGTTGTGCTACCCACAGCTCACAAGCTCCTTTAATGCCAGGGGATCTGATACCTTCTGAAGGTAACGCACACACGTGGTGCACCTATACATGTACAAGCAAACTAACACGCACATAAAATAAAAAGAAATAAAACACTGACAGAAGTTCAGAGATGGGTCATAGTATTAGTGAGAAAGTTGGAGGGAAAATGGGAAATATAACATGATGCTGGCAGGAATATAAACTGATTCAACTACTTCGTAGAATAATCTTTTTTAAGATTTATTTATTTATTTATTTAATGTGCACTTGTGTTTTGCCTATATATACTCTGTATGAGGATGTTGGATCCTGATGGGAACTACAGACAGTTGTGAGATGCCATATGGGTGCTGGGAATTGAACCCGGGTCTTTTGGAAGAGCAGCTACTGCTCTGAACTGCTGAGCCATCTCTCCAGCCCCATAGAATGATCTCCTTATGCTAACAACATGTATGCCCAGTAAGCCAGCAGTTCTAGGTCTATCCTTGTGAGATAACTCCTTTAGATGAAGATGGTACAATAGATATCAGGACAGCCTGTCACAGAGGAAGCCAGCTAAAAGTTTATCAGTGCAAGGAGCTAAGCAAACTGATGTACTGGGGTAGTAAGATTTATACAGGAGTTAGTTATGGGGACGAACCCTCCCTGAATAGACTATCCAATTTCTTCTGCATGGTCACTGGGCAAGAACAGTTACCATCACTTTTGTTACAAGGGTGAGGAAACAGGTTCAAAGTCACCTAGTGATTAAGTGACTGGTCAGCTCTATCTCTCCCTCCCTTTACCCATGCTGCTGAGAAAGGGAAGCCCCTCTTGTGTGCCAGATACTACTCTGAAACTGCTCATGTAGCCTCCCATCGAATCTTCCCCACTGCCCCGGTGAGATGAGCATCCCTCAGGTCTCAGAGATGCTGGATGAGATGCCCAAGGGCTCCCAGCTTGCAAGCTGTGGTCCTGGGATTCCAATATGCTTCTCTGCCTCTCAAGCCCTGTCCTCTTTGTGTCATCAAGCCCAGGATGTGGCTGTTCAGGGTCTTTCTATCTCCCACCCCCATCTCCCACCCCAGCCTTTCTGGCTTAGAGATCCTATAGTTTGTCCTTGATGGTTGAGATGGAGACCACCTTCCTGCTTCTCCGTGTTCAGCAACCAGCGGGGTTATTTAGTCACTAAGGTTTGGGACAGCACATACTCTTTCTTTTAGTTTCTCATTTTTCAAAGATGGAAAATGCATCCGTTGACCTTTTACTAAATGATTGCTTTTGCCTCTCTGCCATCTGAACAAACGCAGCTCTAGTCCCTAGGTCTCCATTGTGTTGCCCCCTTCTCTCTATACCCACGGCACCAAGCCAGCGTATGTATGTGTGTATGTACATACACACGTGTGCGCACACACGCATGTACAGACACACACACACACACACACACACACACACACACACACACTGTTTTTACCAGATCTTCTCCCCTTTGTAGACTCCTGCTTCCATTCGCTTTGCTGTCTTGCTCTTTGGTAAGACAGGAGAGATCATGGTTCCCATTTTACAGAAGAAAAAAAGCAAACTTAGCAGGGAAAGTGACCAAATTCCCACAGATAGTGAGTGTGTGTGTTTGGGATGCCAGGCAGATCTCCAAGGCTTTCAAGTACAATCACTGTACTGTGTATGTGCATGCATGTGTGTCTGTCTGTCTGTCTGTGCGTGTATCTGTGCATGTGTGAGTTTGTTTGTGTGTGTATATGTGTGTGTGTATGTCTGTATGTGTGTATGTCTGTGTGTGTATGTCTGTGTGTGTATGTCTGTGTATGTGTGCCTGTGTGTATGTGTATATCTGTGTGTGTGTGTGTCATGTGTGTGTATGCCTATTGTGTGTTTCTGTCTGAGTGTGTATGTCTGTGTATGTTTATGTGTGTCTGTCTGTGTGTATGTCTGTGTGCGTGTGTATGCCTGTGTGTGTGTCTGTGTGTATGTGTATATCTGTGTGTGTGTGTGTGTGTGTGTGTGTGTGTGTGTGTGTGTGTGTGTACTTATCTCTCTGAATGATGGGGCAAAAGTGGCATGGCAGGTGCCTTGGCAAGTAGCTATGAAAAAGCCACTTCTAACGGTTTCTTTCCCATGCCTAGGATTCTGCCACCACCTCATCCCATCCCATCTCCCAAACCTGACCTGCAATAGAGACATTCCTCTTCTCATTCTTCCCTGGGCTGGGAATCTAATGCAAGGCCTCACACATGCTAAGCACACACAACTTCCTTAGTGGATTCTTTGGGAGGAACCAGCTAGATCAGAATGGTGACTGAGGTCCTGCTCTTGTGTTCTGTCCAGTTCTGGGGACTTCAAACACATCACAGCTCTCCTTCTCTTCTTAGCTGCTACCAATTCTGTTTTGAGACCAGAGAAGGGCAGTGAGGATGGAGATGATGTCCCACCCCAAGCCCATTTAAGGAACCCAGAAAAATCAGAAGGAAAAAAAATTCAACTTTTGCTTTCACTTTCCTCTGGAAAGAGTTCATTAATCAGCCATTCTCGTCCAGAACCCCCAGGGAACCCAAAAACCAGTTCTGATGCTCCTGTCATACAGGAAGGACGCTTGAACCCCGAGAAGAACGGTCATGCACTCCAGTCCCTAGACTAGCTCACGGTCAGACCTTTGCCTTTCAGGCCACAGGAAGTTCTCTACGACAGCTGCCTCACACTTAATGGCAGCTTCCACCACCACCACACTCCCATCCACCCCCACCTCTTGGAGGGCTAAGTCACCCCAGATCCCACTGCTTTTTGATGACACACACTTAGGATGACATCTGTGAATCACATTGTTAGTCACAGGTATCAGTGATTATCCGTGACTCATCTCCAAACAGGAAAGAGCCATCCGAACCCCGACTAGACTGGTCACCATGGGCACAAATTGAGGCCTTCAGGGACTAGGGCCTGTTGATGGCGGTCTTTGGAGACAGCTGGGCAGGTACCCTGTTTCTAATATTGGTTTTCTGTTCTCATGGCACAACTCCTCTGTTTTTATTTATTTGTTTGTTTGCTTGCTTGCTTGCTTTTAAATTAAGACAGGGTTTCTCTGCGTAGTCCTGGCTGTCCTGGAATTTCCTCTTTAGACCAGGCTGGTCTTGAACTCACAGAGATCTGCCTGCCTCTGCCTCCCGAGTGCTGGGATTAAAGGTGTGCACCACCGCCACCTGTCTTGCTTTTATTTCTTTTTATTACTTATTTGTTTGTTTTGGTTGTGAGTCTAGCCTTTAATGGTTGAACCATCCCTCCAACCCTATTTGTTTTTTTTTTTTTTTTTAAATCAAGACAGGGTTTCTCTGTGTAGCCCTGACTGTCCTGGAACTCTGTAGATCAGACTGGCCTCAAATGCACAGACATCAACCTGCCTCTGCTTCCCGAGCACTGGAATTAAAGGCATGCACCACCACAGCCAGCTTATTTATTTGGTTTTTAAAATTATCTTTCAGTTATGTTTATATGGGTGTGTCTGTGCGTGGGTTTGTGCTTGTAGATGCAGTGTCTGTGGCTGCCAGAAGGGGGAGTGGGATTCCCCTGGAGCTGGAGTCATAGACACTTGTCAGCTGCCCAATGTGGATGCGGGAACCTAACTAACTCTGTCACAGAGATGCAGAATGGGCTGGTTCTTCACTTGAGCCCAGACATCTTTCTCTTGCATTTCCTTCTTTTTTCTGGCTGTTTTCCTTCACCATTCAGAATGCTTTCTTGGCCCTTGTACTGCTTCATATAAGCTCAACAGCAGCATCCTGGGTGACACCGCAGACTTCCTGTTGGCCGTGGTAAAGTCTGCGGGGCACGCCTTTTTTGAATGGTACCTATTTCCTTGATGTCAACAATGTCACCTTTCTTGCAGATCGACAAACATAGAGCCAAAGGACAACCCCAGGCTTTCTAAAAAGTGTAGAGGACACGTATCAGGTGCCTCTTCTCTTTCCCTTGTGTTTGTCATTTTGGCAGGTGGTGGCTCCAGCCCAGACTCGAATGTTAAACAAATCGAATCTGTAAAGAAACATTTGGAAAAAATTAGAGGTAATGTTTACACAGTACCTAGTCAGTCTGAAATACGTGGCATCATCAATTAAGTGTGTGCCTCTTTCATTTGTGCTGAGGATCTGACCTACAGCCCTATGTATGTTAAACTTGCGTTCTACCACTGAGCTATACCCCAGCTCTAAGTAGCTCTCATTTTAATTAACTATTACTTTCTTTTTACATGTGTGGTGGCATATATGCATGTGTGGTAGTGTATATGCACATGTGTAGTGGTGTGTGGCAGCCCATGTGTGACTCGGTTTCCATCTGGAGTCAGTTTTGACTTAAAGAAGTCATTTGTGTTCAAGTTTGCCTGCTCTGCCTGCATCCTTGAGGACTGTGAGAAAGTTCTGATTAAGCCCAGGGGAAAGAGCATTTTGCCCATGAGAAAAGAGCACACTATCTAGCAGAAAGAATACTTCAGATGCCAAACCTCAGGGACACTGAGATAGAAATTGAAACTGCTCACTCAAGGACAGGAATGGTCTTGTGGTTAGATGCTAACAGACTGTCCGTGCTGTGCTTTGTTCTGCCTTTGTGTAAGCTCTAAAATAAACTCTGGGCTGTTTGGCTGTTTTGACATGACCAAACAGACCTCCCAATTCTATCCTGTGTCTTCTGACTCTCTTTCTTTCATCTGACATTCCCTTGACCTTAACGACCCCATTCCAGGTACTCTAGCTGACTTTGTAGTAGTGGGCTCCTACAGTGGTGTATATGCACGTGTGGTGGTATACATGCACATGTGTGTGGTGGTGTATATGCACATATGTGGTGGTGTACATGCATGTGTGTGGTGGTGTATATATACATGTGTGGTGGTGTATATGCACATTGTGTGGGGGTGTATATGCACATTGTGTGGGGGTGTATATGCACATTGTGTGGGAGTGTATATGCACATTGCGTTGGGTGTATAAGCACATGTGTGGGAGTGTATACGCACATTGTGTGGGGGTGTATATGCACATTGTGTGGGGGTGT